>JAWPHD010010162.1:0-96507 GCA_037043455.1 Cyrtodaria siliqua | reverse complement strand
TAACAACCCTATTTCTTCTTCTATTTGTGTGTAGGGGTGGGGGAGGAAGAGGAGGTGTAGGGGTGGGTGGGGGGGGGGGGGGGGGGTGGCGTGTCATGTTTATAATCCCTCTTTTACCCAACAGAACGTTCTAAAGGTATACATTTATATATGTTGTACAATATATGGTGTACAATATATGTTGTACAGTAGAGTCTGGTGGATGCTGCACATACATTAAAGATATATAACTGTGTTTTACTATTGGCTATTCTATATATAAGTTATCCCCCTTGTATTATAAAAACACTACTCGTCGGAGGCGATATATAAGACTTATGGGTGGGTATCCATCCAAATACGAACACAATCATAATTATGCACTAAACTAGGACCCATCATATGTTGTTAATGAACTAGTTCAGTCTGTAAAACTAGACGAGTCAGCGTCTTTGTTTTATACATATTTTGTATTAATTCATATGATGCCTTATGACTCTTATAAATCATTGTTTTGTAATCGAAGTAGACATTAATTGAATAATATGTACAACTGCAATCAATACTTAAATTAACATTTATGATTTAGCAACAAATCCCAGACGAGTCGTCACGCTTTCCATACCAAACATTTTCATAAACAATAAGCAAAGGTAGCATATATAGGCCTATGCGACTTAATTTAAAGTAGCTATCCCGCCACTAACAGGCAATTTTTACAACAGATGTAAACCGTTTCTAAGCCAACTGATGACAGCGTATAGATATAACTTGCATATTTTGATGATGACAACGTATAGATATAACTTGCATATTTTGAGAATTCAAACTCTGTAGACACAATATAAACGGCTTTAATCGGCCAAGCCAACCCCAAAACTGAAGCCATGAATTAGGAGTTACCAACTCATAATTAATTTCACGCACATTCAATCACGGGTATTTTAAAAACCCGAAACAATTACAAACCTCTAATAATTCATTTCACGCATATTCAATCACGGGTATTTTAAGAAACCGTGAAAAATACTTTTAATCGGCACTTATATATACATTATTATATGACCTGAACACATAGTTCGAGTTTTGATAAACGCTTTTATAGTGTAATTTTGCTCGATGTAGTTGGTTTGACAATGAAAGCCCTGTCAGGTCGCCTCCAGTCCATTGAATTGCGCACATATGGGTGCATATAATGTTTGAACTGTTCTTTCATCCGTCCGTCCAGAATCGTGCGGTTTTGTGTCCTCGCCATATCTCCTAAACCAATGAGAAGGTTTTGATTTACATTTTAACGCAACTTATCACGTTGCGTTCGACTGTCAGGTTCCTGTCTGCATGGCCAAGGTCGCATTAAGTGGTCAAATGTCTTCTTTTCTTTCATTCCGGACAAGGAAATCCGTCATTTTACCGGGGCTATATATTTTCATCTCACCCTAGGGTCGAGATAAAAGTCACGTGCGCACCAACATCCGGTATGCAGGAAAACATGCAAAACGTTAGTAGCTGGCGGCTTCGACGCACAACATGTCTGATATGCAAGAAAAAGAATCTATCATGGGTATAGGGAATTCTTGCATACCGGACAAGGATATCCGTCATTTTACCGGGGCTAGATTATAAGAATCGTTCATGGGTATCCGGTGAAGATAGGGAATTCCGAGCCTCGGTATAAGTGTTTTTATCGGAACCGAGGCTCGGTTCCGATAAAAACACTTATACCGAGGGTTGGAATTCCCTATCTGAACCAAATACCCATGATAGATTCTCTTTTTTTGCATATCAGAGACATGTTGTGCGTTGACGCCGTCAGCTACTAACGTTTGCGTGTTTTCTTGCATATCGGATGTTGGCGTGCGTGAATTTTATCTCGACCCTAGGGTGAGATTGAAATTTCTTGCATACCGGACAAGGATTTTACCGGGGCTAGATATTTCCATCTCACACTAGGGTCGAGATACAATTCACGCGCGAACCAACATCCGGTATGCACGAAAACATGCAAAACGTTAGTAGATGGTGGCGTGAACGCACAACATGTCTCTGATATGCAAGAAAAATAATCTACAATGGGTATTTGGTTCAGATAGGGACCCCGCCATTGGTATAAGTGTCTTAATCGGAACCTCGGCAGAGTCTCAGTTCCGATAAAAACACTTATACCTCGGGTTGGAATTCCCTATCTTCACCGGATACCCATGACAGATTCTTATAGTCTACATCTCATACACCAGACGGATGATTTAGATTTTGCGCATCACATCAATACGACGCTCAACTCCAAAATTCGTGTCACCAAGGTCAAGGTCTTACCTTAGAAGTTGGAATTCTAAGGTCTAAATGGTTTGTTCTTGACATATCTCTTATAACAGTGGACTAATTTATCGCTTCGCGTTCAAATCACCGGTGCCTGTCTCCATCCAAGGTCAAGGTCAAACTCGGACTTCAAAGGCCAAAGTTGTGTATCTTCGTTTCTTTTCCATATCGACTAACCCAGTGGGAAGCGTGAAATTCGATTTGAATAAATGCGTATGACGCCCATGTCTTGTCGTCAAGGTCTCGTCAAGGTCTCGTCAAGGTCACACTTATAATCCAAAGGTCATAGTTGGGTATCTTCTTGTCTTTTCAACATCTCTTAAATACTGGGCGGATTTGATTTTCCTCTTTCTTAAATGCTTAATGATATTATGACGACGTGTCCCTTTCAACTCCCACATTCTTGTCGTCAAGGTCAATGTTTCAATTAGACGTTAAAGATCAAACTTGGTATCTGCATGTACTTTCCATATCTTCAAAACCAGCGAGTGGATTTGAATTTACTTTGCATACTTTGTTCACATCATGACGTCATGTGTCTTCGACTGCAAGGTTCCTGTCACCAAGGCCAATGTCATATTTGGGCTTTAAACGTCAAAGTTAGGTATCTCCTGTCTTTTCCATATCTCCTTAATCATTGGATTTTATTTTTCATGAATGTTTATGACACCAAGAGGCGCGTCGCGTCATCTCCCAGATTCATGTCATCAAGGTCACACTTCCCAGTTTTTGTGTGTCTTTAATTTATCTCTATACCAGTGGGCAGGTTCATGTCATCAAGATCTCGCTTCAACGTGAACTATCCCAGTTTTTGTGTGCCTTTAATGTATCTCTAATCCAGTGGGCAGAATGTCGTTTGCACATCCTGGCGACGTGTTATGTTTAACTCCCAGATTCATGCCACAAAGGTCAAGGTAGAACTAAAGACTTCAAATGTAAAAGTACAGGTCTTCGATGCAACTCTTTAACCAGTTGGTGGATTTGTATTTCAAGTTGCATAAATGTTTATTAAAATATCTCGACGGGCTACGTTCAATCCCAAGTTCCTGTGACTGTTGCCAAGGTCAAGGTCACACTTAGAATTCGACGGTCAATGTTGGTTACTTTTGTATCTTCGTCGTATCTGTTAAACCAGTTGACATACTTGAGTTCCTTTTGCATAAATGCTTATCACATCATTACGTGTCGCTTCCAACTCCCAGGTTCATTATCATAGCCAGGGTCAAATTAAATCTTGGTTGGGTATCTTCGGGTCTTTGTCTATCTCCTACACCAGTGAGCAGATTTGCTTTTGCATTATAGAAACTAACCCGTCAAAAAACGGTAAATTGACACTAAAAAAACGTTTATCAAAACTCTATCCTTGTGTTCAGGTATTATAATAATGTATATATGCCGATTATAAGTATAGGGTTCTTAAAATACCTGTGACTGAATATGTGTAAAGTGAATTATAAGTCGACGCTCCGGTTTTGGGGTTCGGTCTGGCTGGTTACACTGTGTCTATATATATACCTCGTTGTAAGTTCGAGGCAGAGCTATTTTAATGCGTATCACATTAGAGGACATTGACATAAGCTTGTTTTTTTCTAAAATCATAATTTGTTCACGTAGTAGTAATAGTTCAAGGACCCAACATGCAATACGTGCAAGTTACACGTTCAGTAAGCACTTTCTATTATGCAGTTAACAGACATATTAATAAACAGATAGGAAACTTCCTATCTTAACCAATTAAGTAACCAAAATATTACGTGACACCTTAACTTTTCCTTCTATCTTCTCTCTGTTATTCACCGATTTTGATGAGAATACATCCAAAAGATTCATAGTGAATAGCAACATGGGATTATAATAATTTATGTTTATGTTCAACATAAGAAATTGTATAAAAAATGTCATCATTTTTCGCTTTTCTCTTAAAAATCAATGTTTTGACATAGTCAAAGTTTCCATCAAACTCCTTTTTTGCTCTCAATGTAAGAGAAAACAAAAATACTATCATTGGAAAGAAAATTAAATTTGTGATGGTATTTGGCTTGAATTAAACTTGTATCTATAAAACTCTTCATGACATGTGTGTTTAAAGTTGGGAAATATTTTGTGAAATTTTCGAACTGTGCCACTTGAAATTTACACATTTTCATAGTGTCCAATCTATTTGTTATTAGGTAGGTCTGTGTGCAGTTCTAGGACTGACCCGAAAACCTGTAGTAGTTATTACTCAGCTCAAGTTACATGATAATCAGCTTGGTGTCGTCATACCCAGCATGAGGTCAATAAAATGACAATAAATCCCCTAACATGCCAGCTAATGAGCTAAAAACTTTGTCAATGCAGAATTAAATGTTAGTATATATCACTGCCGTATCTCTATTTGCAGATAGCATTTTGTTACACCAACTTATTTCTTATTTTTAAATATGCCTATCTGCTGTCAGATAATTGATGCCCTGCTGTGCGAAAATGGGTATTTTATTGCTCTGGGGTCAGTTAATTACATGGATGAATTATAGAGATTCCCAATAAACAGAGAAATCTCGGGTCAGTCTTATAACTGTATGCACTATAATTTGACGTGTCACGTTGATCATTTTCAATGACGTCCTAATGAAGGGACTACATTTTTCCGACAACATAAAGAGTTTGTGTGTTGTTTTAGAATAACAAAACCTTCTCATTTTCAAATGTTGTTTTACTGTTGTTCGCTATCTAGAGGTCTCACAACTCTTTCATCTCCCCTGTAAGCTCATGGACCTCAGAGACAAAGGGAAAACGTTGTTTTTTTTCTCTCAGTTTTAGGCAGTTTTTAATTTTAAAAATAGGCTTTCCTCTGCTTTAGCAAACATTTGGAGTGTAGAAGACAGAAAATCCCATGTCAATATGAGGTTTCATTCAAATTTCAGAAGTGTTTGAACGATGTACCACACATTCAGCTAGATAGTGCATGAATTTTGTATTTTCCGTAGGGGTCACAGAAACATGAGCGAGAAGAAAACAAAACTGGCTAACTTATGTATTTCATTGCTTTAAATCACTGGTCTTGGTTATACTTTAAACCAACAACAATGTCTGCTGCTGCCCAGCTCTGAAAGGCTCTACAGTAACCCTATGGGAAATTTAATTGAGGTGTGAGACCTAGAGCCACGATGATGTTTTGGGACACCGCTTATGTGGCATCCTGAACCCGGCATCACACAGGAGTCAAAGTGATAAAATTTAATGAGCATGAAATTATTATTTTTTTATACACCCGTAGGGACGTATTATGTCGTGGCGTTGTCCGTCTGTCTGTCTATCTGTTCGTTAACTTTTACCTAACAACTGACTGTGGCTAACATCTTCCTAAGTAGATAGTCTACAACAAGGAAACGCTGTACACGTCTTCCGCATGATCCCATGAATACATCTGATAAAGGCCTTAATATTTTTAAAATTATTCAGCATTGAAAATAGGTTTTTAACTGGAACTTAACCTTGCCTTTGAATGTAGGGGCGTAAGGAGGTATTATGTCGTGGCTTTGTCCGTCCGTCTGTCTGTCCGTTAACTTTTACCTGACAATTGATTGTGGCTAACAAGTATTAGATCTCCAACAATGAAACGACGGGCGTATATGCCCCGCTAGGCGGTTCTCTTGTAGGTTGGTTGGTGGCAGGGAAGACTTCCACTTTAAACAAATACTGATTGACCGATGTTCTTGCTCTACGACCTTGCATGCACGTGTGTTTGGTTAATGGTTTCATACTAATGTATGTGCAAACTATATAATAACGAATACAATTTCAGTGGTGTAAAAGAAAAACACGTAACACTTTTATATTTTATATATTTTATTATTTTTATTTGGTACAATTCTTTGTATTTGGCGATGAAAATATACAGCATAATACTTATAGGTTATTTAACATGGTTCTGTACAATACGGAGATATATTTGGACGAGTACACAGCTGGAAAAGTCATATTGGACGAGCCGTTAGGCGAGTCCAATATGATTTTTTCCAGCTGTGTACGAGTCCAAATATATCCCGTATTGTACAGAACCATGTTAAGTAACCTTTTTATTCTATACCTTTATTTTAACCAATCATTTATAATTCGGATATAACTTTCGTTTGTTTCATGCTTTCAAGCAAGTCGCTATGAACATCGAAAGCACAATTGCATGTAGGTCTATGTATTTTATATATTGTGTTCGACATGGCTTACTCTCAAGCTTTATTTGCTTGAAAGAATGCCCATTTCTCCGTTGTCAACAGTGATTAAATACTACCGAAGGTCAGTTTCAAACAATGATATATTATGCTAGTTTTTTGTGTTTTTTTTTTGTTATAAAGGAAAATTAAATAAAAATATGTGCAATAGATAGGTTTTCATTACTTGACAACAATTTATGGTTAGGTAATGACAGAAGCCTGTCGGTTCTGATTTTTATTCGGACCTTTTCACGCGTTTCGGTCTTTATCATAGGTTTAACATGGAACCTGTGAAGCGTACAATACGAACAAAATACGGGATATTTTGTACGCGCGTGCGTCCCGATACGGAAATATATTGTACGGTCACATGACTCGAAAGAGCGTCTACGATTGGATGTATAAATTAGGTATAGAATAATAGACAATATGGACTGGGAAAGTTTCATGTCACAGCAATGTCTCCAATACAAACACACACAAACTTACAGGGACATACAACTGATATAGTCATCAAATTTTAAATAGGGCTCGTACCGACACCTTCAATAATGGTGGCTGATAAAGTAAAGAATTCCAAATTTTGTCCAGAATATGGTGATATTAAAAAAAATCTCCTACTATGAAAAACACTTTACACTAGTATTGTCTTTTTACAGAGATCTGGATGGAGTAAACATATTTGTTTATATATAAACTCGATCCTGTTGATAACCTTGTCAGAGCAAGCCGGATTTAAAACATTGATCTATATTAGGTTATATATATTTTTAGTCTATATTATCAAATTTTTTGTCTTTTTTTTTTATTATTATTTTTTTTTTATAGATATAAACTAGCACTATCTACTGTCTACCATATTGATAATGAGGGTTAATATATTTGGTTAGTTAATAGTTTTGTTATATTTTTGTTGCATTTTGTATTATGCTAAACAAGAGACAAAACTGTGACATAAAAACTCGCCAGTCAGAAGAAGCTACATGTATTGGCTATTAACATGAAAATGACGTTTTAAATGAAAAATACAACAGATGTGATGACTTGTGGAAGATAATTAACCAACCGTATTTAATATTTAAATAAAACAGGTAATTTTAGATTGCAAGTTACAGCAGAACATGACCTTTGTTTTAGAGTAACATGAACAGTTTTAACCCTTAACCCCTGCATATATAATGGACTGTTGTTTCTTTGAATTAAGACCATTCCATTTATGCGAGTTAATCGCAGGCAGATCTGGGTTTGCTATGGACGCAAAGGCTATTATAATCATGCTTAGAGGGTTTAGGGCTTAAAGAAGGCGGGTGATATATATTCTATTTTGTTATTGTATTGAGTAAGGACTGCTAAATGTAGCAGGTCAGCTAGCCAAAGAATGAGGGTAAATCACCCACTTAACCTGTCTTTATTATTTTTTTTAAATATGTTTTTTTTTTAAAACAGTTATTAAAGTAGCATGATTTTTAAATTAACATTTATAAATGCATTGAAAAAGTGGCCGAAAAATTGACAACAATTATGAGAGCCGTAGTTACATTTTGACAATAGTGATATACTTTATTTTCTAAAGCAAAACCAAGATGATTTAGTTTTTTTGTTTTGTAGGTTGTAGGTTTAGTTATATTTTATTGGTAATCAAAACAGAATAGGTGTTAAAAATAACAACAGTATGGGGTATATGATGTATATCACATAAAAGTGTAGTTTAAATAAATATACCTCAGAACATACATGCAGCAACTTATATCTATACTCATGTAATATGTCATATAAAAATATATCCATGATAAAAACAGTGAGATAAAATAACAGGTGAATGTATATACAAAATAACAATAAAACAATTTATCACACATGTAATAAACAAATTCATTTTATTACAAATTTATTGAAACTAAACTTGGTAGTGACAATATGGTTTTCAATATATTCATCAGCAACGAAACTCGGCTGAAACAGCATATTTAATTTGGCTTTGAAATTAATAACAAAAGGGCAGTAACTGTGATTTCCTAAAATATCTGAAATAAAGAAATTTTACCAGAACTTACAAACTTCAATTTATATAATAAATAACTAAATTTATGCAGAATTCCCAAAACTCGGAAGAATTTCTATTTTTAAAGGAGATTGTAATGTGCATCAATCATTTTAATGACATTAAATTTCATTAAAATAGACTGTATAACCTCTGAAACATACTGACCAAAGCTTTATAATTCAGCTAGTTTATTCCGAGAACTTTTTTGTATGAATATTAAAACATCTGCTTTCTGAAATATTAATGGTAATACAAAATGTATGCATCCTGTGTAACAATCACATTAAAGTTTAGTGTACATAAGATATCAAACAATATTAGAACCTGTAGTAAGAGACCACCTGTATCAACAGTCCACTTTGGGTCTTTCCCCTGAGTGACCTCTTAACACAGGTTTGATTGTTAATATCTAATGAAATATTCAACAGACTGTTTGACAGTATTTTTGGAGGAAAACTTACAAAATGAGAACATAATGACGCTTGGACAGTAATAAAACAAAGAACTTTATCTGATGTTGTCATACAATTTTTAAAAGATGATGTTTGTTAAAACCAATCTGACAGGATAAACAGAAACATATTACTTGACTAGGCCAGCTAGATCAGAGAAATCATTACAGATGTGAGAAAACAAGGTAGCACTAGGATTTGTCATAAATATATACACATCAGACACGGTCATATATTACAATACAACGTTAAGTCCAAGCAACCAATGTATGGAAATGCGAAAATGCATTTGAATAAGACATGTACATCAATAGAAAGAAAAAAAAAATGCTGTATTTTAGAATGCCAAAAAGCTTGACTTGTTTTCAGTCTAACTGATTAAGAAGCTAAAACTTAGGTCAACTTTTTTTATCGAGAAACTAAAACTTGAAAATTCGACTTTTCATTCAAACTTTTCATTAAAAGATTTTTTCGATAAATAGATTTATATTAAAACATAGCAAAAAAGGTATTGGAACTAAAACAGACATACACTGGTCACATAGGCATGCAATTTAAGTTCCTCCAAGCTCTGCTCAAATAAGTTAGAACACAGGTTTGCTATAGCCCTATCCGTACCAGTATCATGTACCTATATACAAGGAATGTAGTAGAGCACTTACACAATCATCTATAATAACCAGTCCACAGTAAGTGTTTATACAAATTTATGCATTTTTTGCCAGAAATTTAACTTTTAATTAGTGATAAACAAACGCATTTTCATTTTATACCATCTCTCATTTCCCAGTTTTAAACAGGTGCCATTTTTAAAAACTTTTTGGTCAAGAAATCCATTATTTTTTTTTAAATAATATGGTGTATTATTTGGTCATTTTCGTTAAAAATTTACAAGATCCATCTAAAAGAGTTTTAATTTTACTTATACACACCAGACCTCTCATTCTATGCTCAAGAAAATAAATTCAATAACTGTGCATTTCTCTAAAGTTTTTGTTCTAAGAGTAGAAGTGAAAACTTTCACACAACGATGAAATTATTAACACAATGTTGAGATCTTTTTGAAAAATGACCTATATACAGGTGGATGGTCAGGTCAATGTCAGTATACAGAAGATTCATTTCTCTCCTGTAACATTGACATGTCTATTACATGTCTGTCATCTCTATTACATGTCTGTCATCTCTGAAGGTTACAGGCTTCTAGGCCCATTCTCCATATTTTACCTGTATGTAAATGGAGGATGGTTAGGCGCCATATAACCTTTAATGTGTTGGTGCGCCGTAAAACCAAATTTTAATTCAATTCTTACCATGCCCATTTAGACTTGTCATTCATTTTGTATTTAGTAGTTTAAATTTTACATAAAGTAATGTACTTTTTAATAAGAGTAATGTTCAAAAAGAAAAAGTCTGCACTACAGTTCTGTGATTGGCTGGTTGAAAATCTGTGATTGGTTGATTATAAATATTGAATTTGCGCAAATTTCAGAAATTTTGCCTTAAACAAAAAATGCCAGGCATGTAATAAGACCCTATGCCATTTTTTAGTTCAATCTACTGGCCGATGAGTTACTGATACGAAGACGTGATGGTGAAAAGATGAATTACATTCTATTTTATCTTTACCTTAATTGTATTAGCTTCAATATTTAACCATCAAACTATCAAATAAACTTTTGGTTTTAATCCTTTTGAATCAAATAACAAATGGTTAAACAAAAAAAAAAAGGAGAAAAATATTTCCGACAATTGTTTTGAAATCCTAACATGGCAATGAAATGACAAATATAAGTCAATGTAAATATGAATAGCTACTGAGTATATACAATACTTGAACGATATAAATGCACCAATATTTACTGGAATTATCATGGAAAAGGTTCATTTATCATCAACTTCAAAATTCATTTTCATGGCTCGTACTTTGTTAAAAATGACTGCCCCAATAAAAGACCAAAATAAATTAAAACCAAAGAGTTGGCTGCTTTTTACACTATTCTAATTAAAGTTGGCAGTAAGTTTAAATTCAATTTAGAATGTAAACTTGGCCTAAATTTTATATACGTTAAATTTCAAAAGATAACTGCGTGGTATAGCACAGACCAAATAACACGATTTTATTTTATCTTTATTAACATGTCTGCAAGTATAGCAACATTAATTTAATTCAACTTCTGCTATAGTTGCCAAACGATGAACAAAAACAGACAGTAAACGTCAAACCTTACATTTTAAATCTGTTTTCTGATTCAGAAAAAAGTAAACATAATTGAAATTTGTGAAATGATTTCTTCCATGAATATCCAACACATAGTTGTTTGCTTTATCATCCTATACTGATGATAAAACAAACGAATTTATAACTTGTATCAGAGAACTTAAACACAATTACTAAATATCATACAAATAGGTGACAATACATTATAAAATGAAATATGTGTTTTTGTAACAATGCAATGTGTGTATTACAAATCTCATTATATGAGATCTATTCTTTCAAAATTTGAAAAAAATAACACCGTTTGGGTATTTGTATCCGTTCTACCAGGGGAGATAACTTCTGTCAACACAAGTAATAAGCAAAATAGTGCCTTGAACAATTTGTGCCTTGAACAAATTTAGAATGTTTCCATAATTTATAACAATAAGCAAAGTTTCACAAGAAGCACTAAAATCAATAGCACGGATCAAGATTGCTTAAAATTGCTAAATATAGATTTCATTTGTAGAAATATGTATGATTTTGTCCGAAAACTGATCAGGAATCTGTTGAATTTGATTGTGCTTGTATTGTTCAATGGCACGGTATTTTCGTGAAATTTACTTTCTTATTGTGCGACGTCAATATTGATCTGTGCTATTTCACTTCAACTTAACCGACTTTTTCTTATTTAGTTGCTCAAGAAAACTATCCTAATATCGTACATGCCAGCATGGCAGCCTTTTTGTTTTGTCTTGTACACGCCATTTTATCCATATTTAATGCCCGATTTATTTGTTTCTCATTTAATTGTATTTATTATTTCTCAAAATAATCTAGAAATGAAGCCATTTTTTCCATATTTGTGGAACTTTAAAGTGTTGCCATAGTAACATTACGGTATTTATGGCAACTGTAGTAACTGCATCACAGAAGCACGAGAGAGTGGTACGTAATGTATCAGTACAATACACCTTTAAATTCAAAACGTAATACGGTATGCTATAATGGCAGAAAATCAAAACGTAATACGGTATGCTATAATGGCAGAAAAAACTTGTATATATTGGCAAAGGTGCATCTTTCCAAAAAAAACACACAACATGTCTCTGTGTAACACTTCAAATCCAAAACAACATCATACTTTTGTTTGGTCAAAGGGTAATAACTGTGTCACCCTAATAACAATAAATTTCTAAACAGGTTAACAATTAAACAACATGTACAACTTATGATTTCAAGGGAGTAAACCCTGTGTGTAACCTTGTCCATCAAGGGAAGTAACTTGGTATATGTAAGGGAAGTCACTCTCCACGGCAGCTGCATCCAGTAGTACTGTAGTTTTATGGTATAACACACGCTATTGCACTTTTATCATATGTTCAGTTTTACATATTCTGACAACACATATAACGGGAATGGCTGCCGAATAAACGTGATTTTATCTCTCACAAATACATTGAATAGTATACACGTATATATCATGTCAGTAGGTATGAGGAGTTCGATGTTACGTTACATTCACCAGAGGATATATATTTGTTTATCGAGTCCAGAATTATCAAACCTTTTCTAGATAGGTTTATGATCACCTTCATTTCCCAGTTTGACCTTCGTCCAGTTGACATCCACAAACTGGGTCCATCTACAGAAATGTGATATATATATCATCTCCCACTATATTCTTCTGTATTGTCCTTTTCACCAGAATAATTCTTTGCTCCCTTATCCTCTGATCTCTTAATCCACATTCAGTACTATCCTTTGATTTTTTCTTAGATAAAAGTTTCTATTCTTTGATTAGAACTATCCTTTGATACCATTGTCCTTCAAGTCAACATTCCCTGTGGAACCCCGGAATTATACCGTGCCTCTGTATTGAAATGTGCTTTAAACATAACCGGTTTCCATATTCTCCTAACGGTACACTTGATTGGTCAATCTTATTATCTGGATTGATGATGTGTTTTCATTGGTCCTTATCGGTGACCAATGGGAGTTTGTTCATTTTTAGACACTTTGACAAACAGAAGTGTATTCTGTATTTATATATGTACACTGTACATGTATTTTATACATTATATTTACAATTGATCACCACATTGCTATAAGTAAGTCTTTGCCGCCTGCTTGGCCGATACAGTTTTAGATTCAATGCTCCCATTTGGTAAGTTTGGGTTCTTTTGGGTAATATTGTTTGACACTAGAACGTTTTGTATTTTATATGGTTTTTGAACAACATTAGGGTCACTGTAAAAGTTATGCGAGGCTTCTATGGAATGCCGATTAGGGTTTTTCCGCAATGAGCCAAAGTTCTGCTCATAGTTGATCATTTGTTCCGTATTTCTGGTATGGTTTCTGCACAGGCTCACACGATAGCCAATCAAAAATCCGATAAGGACAGCCACAACGATGGAGACGACACAAGCAATGGCGAGGGTGGAGGCCGTGAAGACTTGATCGTCGGAACGTACCGCAATATACTCTGGTGCTGAAAAGTACAAAACAGCCATTAGTAAAGAAGGCGGTGTGCTGTCAATGACTTAATAATTGGAAGTTTAATATACATACATACGTTAGACTGGAAGATCAACTGCTGAAACAAACATCCATGACAACTCTGTAACAGCTGAGGCATTGATAATGCAAACAATATGCTCGCTGATAAAATCTTGAACTACAAGAAACCTTATTAACTATATTTGTGTAAAGTAACAAAGTTTGATGGGGGGAAAAAATAAAAAACAGTCTAGCTATGTTTGGTTTATAATAAATAATATTATTATGAACAGAGCATATTATTGATAACTTTCAGATTATTTAAATGTTTTGTGTAATTTTTTCATTGTTGATATTTTATAATAATTTTAAAACATTCGTAACAAAATGCATTCAGGAAAGGTGGCATGCCATGCAGATAGAATTATTTGCAACTAAACTACATACCGCAAGTGATAATGCAAAGAACCCAAAACTTTCTATAAAAAAATGAATGTATACAATTATTTCCTGCCCTTCATGCACTCATAATTAAGCTTTTAACCCTTAACCCGCTAAGCATGACTATAATAGGCTTTGTGTCCATTGTAAACCCAGATCAACCTGTGAGTAACTCGCAGGCTGATGAGGGTTTACAATGTCCGGCTGTCATTTCCCCCAAAACACCCCTTTGTCACATAAATGGAATGGTCTTAATTCAAAGAAAGAACAGTCCATTATATAAATGCAGCGGGTTAAGGGTTAAATTACTTTAATAAATTTGCTTCTGTATCCGTTATTCTCTTCCCTTTAACAATATTGCACTGCATGTTGTTATTATTTTCAATCTATCCAAATGCAGCAGTGGATTTCTGACTTTAGCAAAGAAGATAAGTACACGTATCCTTAATAAATGTGTAGTTTTATGTTTATTTTTAGACTATACGATAATTCATAAAAAAAACACCACCACAATTAGTCTGTTAAAATTGTCTATTTTCAGTTGTGAGTCTGTTACCGCGCATTAAACCATAATTTATTCTCGTAACAATAACATTCAATGGCTCCTGGCACCAGATGCCATTTGTTTTGTTACGTCAGACAAATGTAACCTGACAACATGGCAGACGCATCTTGTGATGGAATTCTTATAATGGGAGGGCCGTGCAATTTTGCAATTTTCTTTGCCGCTTAACTTCATCTTGGGTAAATAAAGAGTATCGTAACTTTTTTCCTTCACTGCGTTCTCATCTGTTGTTTCTCTTCCTGCCATTTAATTTAAGGTTCCACGTTCACACTTCTCTAAATCTGGTTTTGATTTAGCAGACAGGTATAATTTTTTTGCAGACAGAACACGTTTATCTATCTGCGTCATTGCCCAATGGCTCATTTATCATAGACAAGTATAGATATAACAAAACTTGAGAACTGCTCTATTATTGGCATATCTCCTATTTACGAAGTCATCAAAGCTATTACAGTTATATCAGGAACGTTTTAGACTGGATCGTGCTAAGCCAATGTGTTTAGTTTGCGGCATGCAAGAGTGCATTTTGTGCATTTTGTTCAGCTCGGTCCTCATGCATTATTGTTTGTTAATACACCTGTAGTGTTTACGCACCTTCGTAGTATTTTTAGAGGTTGAATAAATCTTAAGCCAGAGGACAGTGCTACATTTACCCTAACTGCCCTTGATCTAACTTAATTAATCCTATTCTGTAACTTTATCATATCCTCTGGATTTGACAATTTCGAAGACCAGTTTTATAAATTATTACCAGCAGTTTTTAATATTTTTTTTAGTTATTCCTCTATCTTATAATTTACCTCCCTTCACCTTTAGTTAAAATACAGATAATTTGTTTAAAGGGAATGTAGCACCACAGCCAAACTTTATTATTATTGAGAGTTCTGAAATACTTGAATAAGGTTGAAAGAATTATCAAAATCGGATGATAAACAAAGAAGATATGATCATTTGAAGTTTCTGTTGAAACGGATATGGAAGCAGCCATTTTAAGAGCTATGAGATCATGGTTCTAAATGACCATATATGGAATATTTATAAATATGAACATTTACTGATTAATAGGGATAAAATGACAGCAACTGTATGAAAAATATGCAATACTTAATGTTTTTATGATTTATTTGACCAGTGAAAAAAATTTCATTCATTTGCAGTGATTTTCTTCGTTTTAAATGATATTTATCAATATTCCATATTTGGTAGTATGGAACTATGACGTCAAAGTTTTAAAAATGGCGGCTCCCATATTCGTTTTAGAACAACCTTTAAATGGTCATATCTTTTTTGTTTATCATCCGTTTTTGATAATTCTTTCACCTTTTTCCAAGTTTTTCAGAACTCACAATAATAGAGCTTGTTTGGCTGTGTCGCTACATTCCCTTTAATAAAGAAATAATAAAAATATAGCTTCAGTTCTATCTCAATAATCAAGCGTTCACCTTACTTTCAATTGCTTCTGTTTTCATTAGACTGGAATGAAATGGAGAGGAATTCCTCCATGGACAAAACTGTACGAAACAGTACACATCCCTTGAATAGTCTAGGGCCCACATTTATTATACTAACAGGGATTTGTTACTCGCAACTTGCTTTTTTTACTCGACAAAAATAATTTCTCTTCAACAGTATTATTGTGTTAATTTGCATGGCATGATCCTTACAGAGCCTGGCGTGCTTATAGAATGTTAGTGTGAACAGCATGGTGTTGAAATGTTTACATTACAAAACAGTATGCATCTATAAAAGCAGTTAGTATAAATATTGTTATTTTTACAATTTTGGCAGAACGAACAGTCACTAATGCTGCCAGCTTGCTGTTAATAAATAAACAGGATTCCATGGCAACTATTTGCGTATTAAAAGTTAGTTTGTGTGCGTTTGCTTTATCAAGTTGCCTTACCACATTTTTGGGCAGTTGAAGGGGCGACTACAACTCCGTCTTCGGGTTCGGGCATCTCTCGGGTTCCTGGTAGAGGAAATATACATAGCAACATGAGAAGACATAATCTCTCTGCAGTGTCCATGTGTGGTTGCATGCCTGAACTTTTGACAACGGGGTGTACGGGTTGGAAGATTAAACACGGGGAAGAGTGACGCTAAAGGTGGGGATCACATAGACTTTGGTGAAGTTGCATGTTATTACACACTGGTATAGTGGGAGTGTTATTATATGCAGAACTGAGGGATGGTACTAAGATTAGATTGTCCTTCAGGTGGTATGGTACTAAGACTATATTGTGATAAAGGTGGTATGGAACTAAGATTATACGGTGGCCAGGTGCTCGAGGTGGTATGATACTCAGATTATTTTGTGCTAGAGGTGGTATGATACTCAGATTATTTTGTGCTAGAGGTGGTATGATATGGTACTACGATTATATTGTGCTGGATGTGGTATGGTACTGAGATTATATTGTTCTTGAGGTGGTGGTTCTGAACGAAGATTACTTAGTACTATTGTGCTAGAGGTGGCGGTACTGTACTAAGACTATATTGTGCTAGAGGTGGTATGGTACTAATATTATATTGTGCTAGAGGTGGAATTGTACTAAGATTATATTGTTCTTGAGGTGGTGGTACAGTATTTAGACTATACTGTGTTAGAGGTGATATGGTACTAAGATTATATTGCGCTAGAGGTGATATGGTACTAACATTATATTGTTCTGGAGGTGGTATGGTACGAAGATTATATTGTGCTAGAGGTGATATGGTAATAACATTATATTGTTCTGGAGGTGATATGGTACGAAGATTATATTGTGCTAGAGGTGATATGGTACTAACATTATATTGTTCTGGAGGTGATATGGTACGAAGATTATATTGTGCTAGAGGTGATATGGTACTAACATTATATTGTTACAGAGGTGATATGGTACGAAGATTATTTTGTGCTAGAGGTGATATGGTACTAACATTATATTGTTACAGAGGTGGTAGTGGACTGAAACCATTTTTAATCTGATTATTTGTTTTATGGGCCGGGTATACTATTAGACTTATGTGTTATTAAGCTTATCCATAGATGTAAGTTTGTTAATAAAGAGATGGATGATATATTCCAATAAGTACCACAAACTCTGTCATTAACTTCAGCGATGATTAGATAGATGATGTAGTGTTATGTTTGAAATCAGCCTCCCTAGATTGAATGTTATTTTCCTCTTATTAGACACGAGATGTTCCTCTTTTAAGCCCATTGATAGCGTACCCTCGGGTGGGTTAATATATCCTTTATAATGTAATAAACATTTGACATATACGTAGTCAAATTCTCATCGTGTTGAAGCAAGCAGCTAGATACCATCACCAAAATGCCATCATAATCCAACTACAGCTAGCTGATGAATATGTCTCATTGAAATGCTATCACATAGCCATATCTGATTTGAATACATTTTAAGATTTATAGTAAACTAAATTTAAATAATTTAAATTTTAATTAAGTTTCTTTGTTGCACTTTTCTCCATGTAGGTAATATATGCATAATTGGTATTGTGTTCTTAGATTCAACTTTAAGGACAACACCCTGCCAAAACTTAAATGGAAGCAATTTATCTTCTTTGTACATAATTAACCTTGGGTTTACACATTTGTCAAATATACTGAAAAGGTAATTATTTTGTTTGTGTGAAATTAGACACATTAACTAACATTTTACAAGATACAAGATCCATGTCTAAAACAACTCAGCTGCAAATCTCCATTACTCTTCAAATTATTAAAACAACTCTGCTTATTTAAATGAACTAATATCTCACATTAGAACCCAGCGATATTTATTGAAGGGCTTTTTAAAAGCTAGATAAAAGCATATTAGATTAAGATGAACATACAGAAAGCTAAAGTGCAATTCGGAGTTCAGTCACATCTTGCATGGAATTTATGTTGGCAGCCAAGATCCTGGATTGAAAATAACTCCATATTTTTTAGCAATTAACTATAATAGAGACCCAGTGGGGATTCTAAAACATCCCTGTTAGCTATTCAAGAATGTGGCCTAAAATTTTGACATAAACTTATTTACTTTTCAGTAGTTTGTTAAAGAAGATTTACGAGTGTAAAATATGTCGGAACAGATATGTGCATTTTTGTTTTAGAATTAATGGAAATCTTTTAAAGTATGAAGCTTATATGTGCCTGCAGTACACATTAAATGTTCAGATGTTTCCTCTCCAAAAATTATTGTGTTTGTGTTTCACAAGATAATCTGGTTGTACCATTTGTATGTTTTTTGCTTCAATGAAAATGTCAGGAAAACTACATTTAAAAAAATGTATTCATTGAAAAAGAAACAAGAAACACAATCTTAAAGAATTGAGAAAAGGTTTTCTAACAGGGAAAGGAGGCTACACAAAGGTCAAACAAAGGTCTAAGGTCAAAAGGTCACAGGCATGCCACATGACAAAATACTGACAATAAAAACAAGAACCATTGAAGAGTGCAAAAATAATCATAAAGCTAAAAAAAAAATCTGATAAACAGAAAAATTAATCAACTGAAGATTAAATTAATAAAATGAATCTTATATCATGAATTGAAAACATAAACCATCAATTTAAATAAATTTTAAGAAAACAAATAAAGCTTAATGAATTAAAATTCTAATCTCTTTTAAGTTAATTTTGCTATGCATCAATTTAAAACTTATTTGATTTGTAAAAATGCAATGTAAATTTATTTTATTAATGTTAATCCTAGGGATATCAATGCCTCAACTAACCATCGCCAGACTGAGTTTTGTTTTCTGCAACAAGGGCAGGTTCAGTCTTGTTGCAGTTACAAGAGCATGCTGGACAAGCAACCTTTTCCGCAGGTTTCTCCGTTGTTGTCGGCGGCGGTATCGTCACAACAATTGACTTCTCTGATAAAAATTTAAGATTACTTTGATAATTTGATAATAATAATAATTATATCGTCAAACTAGAAAAAAAAGTTTAAAGCTAGATTATTGTGGAAACGACATAAACTACTATAGTTGCTAAATATTCTACAGTTATAATTCCACTGCAGCTGCATACATATTAAACTATTGTCTGACATCCTCAATATGCAATTTATATATTTCAGTTCCTACTTTAATGAACAAAATGCAAACATACATTATCAGCTTTGAATCTTAAAGTTTCTAATGAATCACGTGTGACATAAATTGCATAACAAATCTTGAATTGTTAAAATAAAACGTTTCAACTTAAGACAGACAGAAAGGTTTACGGTACAGTAGAAATACACATGATGTTGATGATCGAGCAAACATAATTACATTCATGCAAATCAGTAAAGCAGACGACATTCACGTAACATTTAGACGGTTTTGTTGAATCAAGTTCCGTTATATAGAAGACCTCCTAAATATGGCATACAGGACTCTTTCAGCACTTCATGCTATCTCGTGTATAGTCACGTGTATATATTACACGTACAGTCACATGTACACATACACATAGTCACGTTTACATACTGCATGAGTTCAAGTATATAGATTTGTCAAATATTCTTTTGAAACATTTTTTTTTTTCTGGAGAAAAAACGTACAACGTGATCTCCATTAATAACATAACCACACGAGACATCCACTGCTACACGTGCTGTGATAAATGCCCGGCAGATCACATACAGACGTGTGCCACATTTTGAAGGGGTCAGGGTTGGAATAACCAGGCACACAGCAATAACAATTACACCACAAAACAACATCCAACAACATTTTACCTCTCTTTCCCCCGTCTGGACATTTTGACGTATCTCCAAACTCTATATCTTGAATTCTGAAAATATCAAGGAAAACGTATTTAAAAAAAGAAATTATAAGCTTCTACACAGAATTAGCAAAAACAAATTAAATGTCAGAGCAAAAGAACATATTAAACATATTAACCTAATTCAAGATAGGATTTTTCTTTTATTTTTGTCCATTAAAGAGATAATTAAATAGAAAGGAATTTAATAAGCACATACTATATAATAAATCGTCATTTCACGAAGAAATAGGTAACGTAAATCAAGGCAGAATAAGAAATGGTTTGCCCGATTTATAAATATCAAAGACATATTTCAGATGCTGAAACCACTGAAGCTCAACAGATTTGAATCATGAAAGCAAAAAACAAAATGAAGTGATAATTAATGACTTCGCACTTTCTTGTGTTAATATTTTTATTTAGGTAAACCAACCATTTTAAACAATAGTTTTAATCGAGAAAACAAACTGTGCTGTGTACCACAGACATAATAACAAATGTTATGAGCATAATAACAAACGTTATGAGGTCTGTGTGTGTACACAGGCACTTTTACAATATTAAATAAACATATGATTGCATTCCCATATGATTCTGATAGGATACTTATATAAAAGGAGCCATGTATGATTCTCATATAAAACCTATCATATGTTATGTATACAGTTTCATGAAATTTTCACATGAAAATAAATTCATAAAAGATTCATTTTATATGATTCTCATGAAATAAATATTTTTCAACTTCTAAATGATTCTCATATGATACTTATATGATTCTCATATGATATTTATATGATTCTCATATGATACTTATATGATTCTTATATGATACTTATATGATTCTTATATGATTCTCATATGATACTTATATGATTCTTATATGATTCTCATATGATACTTATATGATTCTTATATGATATTTATATGATTCTCATATGATACTTATATGATTCTCATATGATACTCATATGATTCTTATATGATACTTATATGATTCTTATATGAATCTTATATGATTCTGTATATGATACTTATATGATTCTCATATGATACTTATATGATTCTTATATGATACTTATATGATTCTGTATATGATACTTATATGATTCTGTATATGATTCTTATATGATTCTTATATGATACTTATATGATTCTTATATGAGTCTTATATGATACTTATATGATTCTTATATGATTCTCATATGATACTTATATGATTCTCATATGATTCTTATATGATACTTATATGATTCTTATATGATTCTTATATGATACTCATATGATACTTATATGATTCTCATATGATACTTATATGATTCTCATATGATACTTATATGATTCTTATATGATTCTTATATGATTCTGTATATGATACTTATATGATTCTGTATATGATACTTATATGGTTCTCATATGATTCTTATATGATACTTATGATTTTTATGATACTTATATGGTTCTCATATGATTCTTATATGATAATTATATGGTTTTTATGATACTTATATGATTCTTATATGAAAGGTTTTATATAATATAAGTACCATATAATAGGTATCATATGGGTATCATATAATAGGTATCATATAGGTATCATATAATAGGTATCATATGGGTATCATATGGGAATCATATAAGAATCATCTTATCATAAGATTCATATGTGGTAAAATGTGTTGTGTATAAAAATAAGGGAAGCAATCACAGATACCATCTATTTTAAAAATGATTATCTCCCTTCCCATGTAAAATCTGGCAAATCTGAAGTTGTCCATTTTATTTTTTGTAATGCGTAAAAACAGCTGCATGTTAAATTATATTTCCAGAAAAAACAAAAATACAAAACACTATCCAACCAGTGTTACAAAACCTCCACACCTGACAGATTACTTATCCCAAAACTCAAGGTGTTATAAAGCTTGATTACTATTATACTACAACATTAACGGGCAGATGTTCCAGAAATGTACTATCCATCTACACCAACTGTTGTATAAGCTCATCTCAATTACTTCTGAATACTTAATCATGCCATGCTGATATCATGTTTTCTTGGTTCACTTTTCTTTGCAATAGACATTTTCAATTACAGAACAGGGACGACCTTCATTCCACAGAGAAATTTCCAGCTTCTCTTGCCAGAGTTACTTGGCTGCCCCAACCCAAAAGCCCACCCACGTCAAGGACATCTCTCGGTTGTTTGTCAAGACCGAGACTTTCAGGGGGTGCCCCACATAAACTAAGGGAACATTCATTAAGCTGTTCAGGAGGTAGTGAATAATAACGACAGAGAATGGTGCCCCCCACTTACCCTCGGTTGATGTGGGTGGTACAGGCCTCCTGGTGCCAGGCACAATACGGGTCTTGTATGGCAACACAGTCACTGAAAACATCAACATACGTCGTCATAGATAGCATTACGCATATAGACGCATTATGATTACGGAAATAATTTAAGAACTAACATTCCTTGAAAGCAAGTTTCAGTTAGGAGTTATTTCCCCTAGTCTTCGTAAAAGTTGTAAAATTTTAGTTGTTTTTGTTTGATAAAAACAACAACACATTTGTTTTAAGCCAACTTTTAAGAAAAAGTTTTCAACTGTTTGAAACTTTTTCTTAAAAGTCGGCTCAAAAATAATAATATCATTTAAAAACAAGAGGTCAATGACCTTGAAGCTCTACTGATTGATTTTGATTTCAGGAAGTAGTCGCTACAGACTTGTTTTTTGAAAATTTATTTTTAAGCGTGGCGGCCATCTTGAATTTCTGGCCGACCTGAAATTTTGCTAGGATCAATTAGACATCAAGAGCAACATTCCTGTGAAGTTTCATGAAAATCCGTCAAGTAGTTTCAGAGGAGTAGTCGCTACAAGTTTTCATTATATAACTCTATGTAAACAAAGATGGCCACTGGCAGCCATGTTTAACGTCGAATCAAAATAATGTTTGACTCTGATAACCATCATGTCATGCTGATCATTTTACAAAAAGTCCCATATCAATATCACTTATAGTTTTCAAGATGTAGTCGCTACAAACTTCTTTTTTAAAAATCTATTTTTAGCTGTGGCGGCCATCTTGAATTTCTGGCCGATCTGAAATTTGCTAGGATCAATTAGACATTAAGAGCAACATTCCTGTAAAGTGTCATGAAAATCCGCCAAGTAGTTTCAAAGGAGTAGTCGCTACAAGTTTTTACTATATAACTCTATGTAAACAAAGATGGCCGCTGGCAGCAATGTTTAACGTTGAATCAAAACAATTTTTGGCAAGGACCAACATCATGTCATGCTGATCATTTTAGAAAAAGTCCCATATCAATATCACTTATAGTTTTCAAGAAGAAGTCGCTACAAACTTGTATTTTGAAAATTTATTTTTAGTCGTGGCGGCCATCTTGAATTTCCGGCCGACCTAAAATTTTGCTAGGATCAATTAGACATCAAAAGCAACATTCCCGTGAAGTTTCATGAAAATCCGTCAAGTAGTTTCAGAGGAGTAGTCGCTACAAGTTTTCATTATATAATTCTATGTAAACAAAGATGGCCGCTGGCAGCCATGTTTAACGTCGAATCAAAACGATTTTTGACAAGGACCAACATCATGTCATGCTGATCATTTTAGAAAAAGTCCCATATCAATATCACTTACAGTTTTCAAGAAGTAGTCGCTACAAACTTGTTTTTTAAAAACCTATTTTTAGATTTGGCGGCCATCTTGGATTTCACATCAACATGAGTTTTTGCTAGGATCAACTAGACTTCATGGGCAACATTTCTGTAAAGTTTCATGAAAATCCATTCAGTAGTTTCAGAGGAGTTGTCGCTACAAAAAAAAGTTTACGGACAGACTGACAGACAGACGGACGACGGACGCCGCACCACGGCATAAGCTCTGCTGATCTCTGATCAGTAGAGCTAAAAACTATTGAATTTCGCAGTAGCGTCAGTATATGACCTTATATAAATTACATTCCAACCATCTAAAGTAGGTTAATATATTTATTTCACTAATCTTCAGAATTACAGATCACAATATGCTCCACACTGAGTTGTGTCGCTTATCTTGTTTAAAGATCACTTGAATATCATGTCGCCTGTAAATATTTATGTAAAAAAGCTGCATATTTCAGTTCAATTAACTTTGAATAATAGTAAAATGTACTTGTATACTTAAAGAAGCTGTGAAACGATTAAAACAGCAATAACCTGAAATATGTCAACTCGGCATAATTTAAAACGTGGCATAATTTTACATTTTAATTATTGACCTCTCAGTGCAAAAAACTACTGTATCTGGTTTTTCATTTATATATATATTTACACTATTTTCCCATTCTCTCCGTGAAATGTTGGTTCACAATTGGAGATTGCGATGATTGGATATGACAAAAATGTGCCGTTTTGAAATATGATACAAAATGACCACACGTTACAGAGTGTCATGTGCTGAACCTTTACACAGGGGATCAGTTTTCCGACTAACCCTTTAGCCTTCTTCTCCATCCTTTTTGCCAGTTTAAATTAGTCGAGATGTCTAAAGATATTTCAGGATGGAAACAGCCTTAACAGACATGCAAGAATCTAAATGAATTCTTTAAAAAAAAAATCTCATAATGTCAAAGTCACGACTTTGTTACAATTAACATAAATTTAAAGCTAAATTTAACTGTGAAAATTAAATATAGAACTTTAATCATAAAAGAATCTTTTTTAATCCATTAAATAGATAATTTTGTATGATTTGTTACTAAAAATACTTTATTTTTACATTCAGTGACACATGCAATCAGGTAGTTTTGTTTTAATTTAAAAATTTATATATATCTTTTATGATAGTCATCTTTTTATATTATTTCTTTATAAACTATATACTTCTCTATGTTATATACCTCTATAAAGCAAACAGTTTTAAAAATAATTTTTATATTTGAGACTTGGTATTACTATTATAGTGTTTATGTCGGGAAGGAGGTCTCCTGTTACGACCATGTGTCTCTATCAACACGGGGAAATAAAAGGGTAATGTGAAACACCTGACTGGTCGAGAAAGGACCAGTCCAAGTGTACAATCTACGTATCGTACGAGTAACTGGACACGTCCTCACGCGTCAAATATATATCTTGTCATGGATAGAGTTACCCAAAACATGGTAGCTTCAATCAGATCCCTACTTTAACAAAGTAGCAGTATTTTACATAAAAATTCGCAAACTTTAACTGTAAATAATTTTTACTCAAAAAAGTGTTCAAGCATTAATTATGACTTTTTAATTTGAATTTCATCGATTTTCCCCATCTTTATACCAGTATGCCTTAACATCAAATTTAACTTTGAATAAACAGTTTTTCCACAGTATTTAAGCATTATTACTTTATAAACTATTCACCACCATTCCACATTCCAACCGGATATGACTTGAGATGTTTAATCCTTAACTCGCTACATATATATAATGGACTGTTATTTCTTTGAATTAAGACCATTCCATTGATGTGACAAAGGGGTGTTTTGGAGAAAATGACAGATCAGCAGATGGACATTGTAAACCCCGATTAGCCTGCGAGTTACTTGCAGGAGCCTGCGAGTTACTTGCAGGCTGATCTGGGTTTACAATGGACGCAAAGGCTATTATAGTCATGCTTAGCGGGTTAAGGGTTAACAGTTGTAAAATGCCATTTATTTAATTTCATTTGTTATGTAACTGATAAAAATAAAGTTAACACTGCTGTGCATTACACAAGTTTACTTACCCACACATCTTGTGACGATGACACCTGTGGAGGGGTATGGACACTACGTTCTCTTGTGATACAACAATCAGTTTCTCGCTATCGCTGTATATCCTCAACTCTCGGACAGCCTCATTCTTACCAAGGACCTGGATATCTTCAATCACTACGTTATCCACTTTCCCGTCCTTTCCGGTATTGATGGCCTTTAAGACTCTGCCGTCACCTAAAATTAAAACAAAGCAGTTCTTACAAATAACCCTGAAAGGTAGAATACATTTCAGTAGAAACTTTTATTAATGTCTACTGCTGCATTCCATATAACTGCGAGAATACGGGTTTGTTGGTGGAATGGTGTTTTAACTTCATTCTCAGCAGATTTTAGGCTATATTATGATCATTTTTAGTACCCACATTTTTCTGGGTAGAACCAGTACTGTAGAGTGTATACCTCCCGCTATTTGAAACTTTCTCATATACAAGTCCAGCTCCCCGTGGGATTCAAACACGCAATGGTGAAAGGACTAGATGACAACCAGTATGACCAGTATTTCCAGATTGCCGTGTGTCCCTTTAAGACACTTACGATATACACAATACAACTGTTATTTGTCTAGTCGTGCATTTAAAGTGCAGATATCGCCTCAAATATTCACTTAAACCATTATAAAACCGTATTGATCAATTTTCAATGACACAAGTGAAAACTCACTCAATCAAATAGCTGAAAACACATTTAAAGCTTTTAATAAAATCCCATTACTAGGGTACAAAGTATTAAAATCAACCACTCTATTCTACCCGAGATAATAATGATGTTGATATGGGTATATAATGGGACCTTTTTTCGTAAAGAAGGAATTTCAAATACAGGGACATCTGACTGGGTAGTTGAATGCATTTAAATGACACTGTTGGTAAAATGTGGTTTCATACAACACTGAATCGGTTTTGTTCATTATTTTATAATTCATGTTATTGCGTGATCTGACAAAAAAATAATCCTTTTTTTATCATTTTTTCTTGGAAGGATAAAGCCCTTGTAGATAGCATGTGTGCATAGGCGAACACGTACAAAGTGTGCAATACCTAACTCATTGCAATTGTGCACTAAGTTTGCATGATTCTTGTGGTATAAACCATCTTGCAGCAACTAAAACTGTCAAAACATAATTAACAAAAAAATAAGCCCGCAAACCAAAGAAGCGAGATGAAATCTACGACTTTGTAGGTGCACATGAGAGATTTTACTTTAAAAAAATAAATTTCTGGATGAGTAAGACTGCCTGTGTTGGCGTTATCATGTTAAAATGAATGATTCAACAATTTAATGTACAACAATAACTCAAATGATCTTGTGGTTAATTAAAACACATGCTGATATCATGTAATGATGACAGAAGCAGTCTTTCAATAGGGTAGTATTAGCCCGCTAACCTTGAAATGCACAATATGAGATTGAATCCTTTTAGATACACTAAAATCGGATAAAAATGTTTTAAGCTAGGCAGAGTCGAGTTAATACCCTGCTTAATTAGTTTAAACTTATTTATTTTACATCACCGTAATGAAAGCTCTCTGAACTGATTTTAATCAATCTCGATGTCTTCCTGGGTAGAACCAGTACTACACAAATGCAGATAAAGTGTCTTGCTCAGGGACACAACACATATGGTCATGGCGGGGATCGAACCCACGACTTTTAGATCATGGGGCCAACGCTCTACCACTAGACCGCAGTGTCCCACAAACTGCTTAACTGACCCTGTGCTTCAAGGCCACAATGCTACTTTTTTGTTTGTACGACTTTGACAGAATTGCACTTACTAGTTCCGACAAACATGACATCATAGTACTTCAGGTCATTTCCCAACACCTGCCAGTCTATGGCTATGGCGGTGAAGCGCCCCCTGCAAAGACAAAACATGAGTTTTACATACATATTTATAAATTCCAATAACTACATTTATATTACCAAATAACAAAAGATAGTTTCAGTATATTAGTTATAAGCACTTTATCTGCTTGTACATGTTGCAATTGGGCGTTAGTGATCGTGCAGTCGTGCTTCACACAAGAGTTTGATGGTTTTGCTCTGTGAAGTTCTGTTGAACCAAAAAACACTGAGGGGAATGTAACACAATATAAAATCAGAGAACAATTTATATCATACACATGTTTTTAATTCCCTTTTATTAACCCTTTCGCAGCCATGGTCGAAAACACTGAATTTACGACCAGCGTAAACCCAGAGTAACATGTATACTATGTGCAGACTGATCAGGGTTTACACTGTTTGCCACTCAGTACCCATGTTTTCCATAACACATTATATATAAAATATAATTGGAAGGTTTGAATTCGAAATTTACCAGACGACTTTTGAAATTGGCAGCGAACGGGTTAAACAATACCAAACACAATGCTTGACTGGCCTATATACAACCAAGGCCAACCATAAACACTGTCTTGTTAATTTTGCTATGCCAATACAAACTCAGGGAAAAGGGCTCTGTATCCCAAAACTTTTTATAGCAATTATTATTATTAATTTTTTTTGTTGTTTTTTCCCCCTTAAATTTCATAACATAATTATGCTCCGTCTTCAGAGAAGAAAATCGCCCACCTACCTACCCAAGTATGAAATCCTGGGGTCGGCAAACAGCAAACAAATCAGTTTTTAAGGCTGGCCTAACTGTACAATTGAGAATGCATTGTTATTTAAGATTCTGCAGGCTTCCAGAACACATGGCCAGCCAGTATCAACCTTTCTTCTCCTGTATCAAGTACATGCATTTCAGTTTATACCTGCCAACACCAGTACTTATCTTATAAAACACAGCTGTTTGGGATTTTCAGACATTGAAGTAGAATGCTTTGTTTATATTTTGTTACAGATGCTGTCACTGTCATGGGGGCTGCTACAGAAAATATTTGACCTGAATCCTTTAAATAGTACTTTTATCTATTTGTACAGGCATCTCTCTGCTTTTATAAGCACAACAGAAACTGAAAAGGTTCAGAGAAATGAATGCACTATGAAATTTGTGAAAATGAATTGTTAGCAAATAAAAAACTCCATAAATTAAGTACTACATCATTTTTATATGTTTTTTGATGTATTTTTCATTTTAATGCCATTTGACTAGTCAAATTTCACTTTCAGAAATTTGACATTCGGTGTCATTCTTATCAATTACTGGTAATTTTCATTTTGATACAGTACTCTGTTTTAAGAAATCTTAGCAATCCAGTCTTGCAATAAAACTCTTGGAATGGTATTATCAGATTATCTCTCCAGTTTTTTGTTAAGAGTTATCATTCTTTCAGATAGTTACTCAACATGACAGATATTAATAGCCAGTTTACTTAAGCCATCTCTCTGGATATATATATATCTGTACCACCAAGAGGTATCTTAATCTCTCTTATTTCATCTCAGAATCTATCTTAATGTTAGTCAGTGCATATCTTAATCTGAATCACAAGCAGAATATGGCAGCTAATTGAGGAAATTCTGAAACAAGTCCATTATTTTCTTACTCAAATGTGACCTAGAAATGACCCCTACCGCATTAATCACTATAATAAGGTATACCCCATAATAAACTCCCCCACACCCACTTTTTCTAAAGTGGGGTGTTTATATATGAGGATATATATATATATTTTGTTTACATGCTATGAGGTTTAGTTTAGAGAAAATACACTTTCTAGTAGACTGACTTGAGGTCTAGGTTAGAAAAATACCTCCTCACCAGCATTTTTTTAAAGACATATGCGTAAACAAATTATGGTCTCATATAAACACCCTATTTGGCAAAATACAACTCCCCCTGGGACCTTTAAATGGGGATATATTGTAAGTTACAACCCTGCTGTATCTTGACACCCCACATCCCACACACCTTTTTTTTAGGTTGCTATGTGTAGAACAATTTAATCTACAGGACAATAAGTATAATTTCTTTTATTAGTCTGTTCCCCTTTCCATTGTGTAGTATCTCCCTCATTCTCTCCAACCTCAATGTTTAAAACAGAACATATATGTCAAAGATAGTCAGAAGTGTTTTGTAGATACCAGTACCCTCATCCCTGGCATGTCTGTCACTGTCAATTATCAATTAGATAAGGATGGTACCAGTAGCAAATAATTACACATTTTTTAATTGCTCCCTACAGAAACCCTAATTAACTTATCTTAATTGACAGCCAATTATAGTTTTTGTTTAACTGGCATATTATAGTTTTAACCTTATTTCTCCCCCAAGTAATTAAGTTTTTATAGCATATTGGTCGATTAAGGTTCGGTAAGCCAACCATAAACCTCCGTCTCCAGCTCAGGCAAGCATACCCTATAAAAATATGCAGTATTTAAAACATGAAGTTATATTTTTTTGAACATTTATATACAATTTATACCCCAATAAATTAAGTAAATGTTAAATATGCACTAATGTCTGGTATCAGCCTTCAGCTATCTTATTTGGAAATAACAATAATTTTTATTTTTTTTGTATGTATTTACACTTTGTTAACCTTTCTACCTTCACCTGGTTTCCATTAAAAATCGTACTAATTACAGCATAAAAACATGTGGGATTCACAAAACAATATTTGTAATGCTTAGCAGCTTTACAAAACCATTAATCCTGTCCAACTGTATCAATAATCCTAGCGAAGAAGGTATTAAACTCCTACATAGATACCCACATCACCACGTGAGCAAGTCATGAGGATTGACTAACATCGCAATCCTACTTATAACAAGCGTCTTCGTGGCCGAATGTTAACAACGTTGCGTTTTTAACCTTCGCCTCTCACCGCTGCGGGTTCGAATCCCACTGGGAGCTCGACTTGTGAGGAAGCGTCGATTCTTACGGATGGCGGGAGGTGTACAGCACTGGTTCTACCCAGGAAAAGTGGATGGTCTGTCTCCATCACAAAAAATCGGTCATGTATAACCTTACAGGTGTTGAAAATGACGTAAAACACCATACAGACTAAACTAAACCACCATACAGACTAAACTAAACCACCAATACAGACTAAACTAAACCACCATACAGACTAAACTAAACCACCATACAGACTAAACTAAACCACCATACAGACTAAACTAAACCACCATACAGACTAAACTAAACCAAACTGAACATTACAACACTTCCCATGAAAAAAAAAAGGAATGCAGGAAAAATTAAATTGTTCCCTTCAATGTGTGTGGTATTGTCCTATTCTTTTTCCTTGGCCATTATCATTTTTTGGTATTTTTTGTTTTTGTCACCATGGTAACACATGTCATGGTGATGTATGCTCCATGTCACATGTCAGCTGTCATGTATTTTTTACTACATTACAATAGGTCACCTATAACAGACAAGGTGTCCTGAAAAACAAGTATAACCATTAGTATTTTTGGGGTCCTGTTAAAACAGATGCTCTTACATTTCATAACCTTCGCCCTATCTAAATAACAGCAGCCCAACTCATTTTATATCCTAAATTTCACCCCATCTCGATTTATGACAAATGCACCTAAGTACATTTTCAAGTATCTAATAACAGGGTCATTTACTGGCTGTATTACTAATTTAGGAAACAGATTTTTTTTTTTAATCTGAGACACAAAAAACATACAGGTTTTATACAGTTTGATTGACAATGCTTGAGAGGAGTTTTGACAAGCAAGCAAAACAACAGAGACATAAATCCTATAACCTGTACTGACCGACAAATTCTGGTCCATAAATAGACCACACAACTATTAATAAATAGGCAGGATTAATCCCCAGATTAGTGAAGTAAAGTTCTTTTTTCATGTAGGTTTTCCCATTTGGCACTGTGCTTATCCCTCCTGTAATTTACCATGCTGGGGTTAGTGTTTTATAACTTGATCTTGAATTAATCTTCAACAAACTAATTAGAAATGGTATTTGGTTGTTCAGCATATAAAAAAACAAAAGATGAACAAATGCATAAAATACTACACAACCTAGGTATACATACAGCATACACAGGTGGCTGTATCGGTGTTGGGAACTAAAAAAAAAAAAAATCAATAAAAATAAAAAGAATAAAAAAATCTTTTTTTTGATATTTGTTAAAAACAAACATACTTTAGGTATGTCTCTGACATTTATTTCAGGAAAACTTAAAATATGTTTGTGTTCAACAAATAACACGAAAACAATTGTTTTTTTTTGTTTTTTGTTGTTTTTTTTAATTTTTTTTTTTTTTAGTTCCCAACACTGATACAGGCACCTGTGACAGCATATAACGTCACAAGAGACTGCTGAGATTTAATAGATAAAAAGACAAACTTTGATATTTGTGGGCACTCTCTCAATTCTTTCAATTGGCATGTTAAACACTACTAGAGCATAACCAAGTTTACCTGGTTCTTGCAGGTCTGTAACTCCTGCTTGTTCATTAAATAATGAACAAATGTCTGCCAATTAATTGACCAAATGTAAGAAAAGGTCAAGATTTGATAATATATCACCCGTGATGTTTACAATTGCATTAATCAGCCATAATTATTATTATAACCCAGGGAATGATCGATTACATGCCTAGAGAATCATGATGAGCCCCAGCTATATGTTCATGATTACATGTATAGATTAATGTACTAATGACAAGCACAATGGCCGTTTCTTTAATTACAAACTCATCAGCCTAACGGCCTTTGACAGTCTGCCTAAAAATACAAAACATTCCTACAAAATTCCAACCACCTGAGCTTTTGTTTTGAAACGTTTTCTTTTCTTGAGAGTCTAAATGTGTTCTTTTGATTGGATTTGTAAGTGGCACTGTAAAACAACACCATGCATTTGTGTGTAAATATTTGATTTGTGTGCAAATACTCAAATGCTGAAATACTTCAATCATATGTGATGCTTTACAACTGTTACATAATCCATCCAAAGAGTCTAAATTGAATTCTTTGAGTTAAACTGTAATAAACCCCAGCCATCTAGAAATAGTCTTCACTTGATTTCAGCACTTTACCAAAACATAAAAATAGTTATCAAAGACGTGTTTCTGTGTATGTTTACTTCAATCCGATTTTCTACAGTTTTATGCTGAGTGGTGCTTTTTATACGCTTCTTTTAATACTAGAGATATGGAAGAAGCCATACGGAGATGTCTATCAAAGTACTAAATACACTGAATGGTCCTGATTTATTCCAAGACAAACTTTTACTACCACCAGATATGGTATAAACAAGGCTTCACAAATCAATCATTTATAGTGTTGTCTTCAGATCAGCTAAATAACTGAAGCCCAGGTAGGTGGTTTACTAAACAGTCAGTTCAGAGTATCACAAAAAATATTTGAAGAGATGAAAAAAAAAAATATCATGAATTTATCAGGAGACACACTTTTTTTTGCATATTTCGCTGTTGGGGTGTGTGTGTGGTGGTGTGGTTTGGTGTGTGTGTGTGTGTGTTGGTAGAGGAGTATGTGAGGTGCGTGGGGGTGGGGAATATTAGAAAATAATGTTATAACATACTTTTTCGTGATTTAATAATCACTAGTGCAGTTATTGGCAAGAATCACTTCTTATGTTCAGAAGTATGGTACATCTTCACATAACCGCATTAACCACATATGCAGACAAGATAAGTTTGTGTATCTCCTATAATACCTGTGTATTACATTATTCATGAGCATTTATTCATGAAGTAACACAGGAAGGGCTCTGTAAAAAACTCAGATTACATTTCAAATGATGTATATACAAAATTTGCATTTAAAGATATCTCCATGAATTAAGAAAGCATAAACTTCAATGCGTTTCTAAAGAATAGATCAAGTGATGGAACGCAGTTCTGACCTTAGGAAAAAAACACCACAAATAATCGCGTCATCCGATATTCATTTGATATATACTTTATGATGTACCGGTACCCTGTTACGCAAAATGTATTTAATTTTGTAATTTCTAAAGACTAGAGATATTATTCATTTGCAGCGTAAAAGTCGATTTATAGATAAAACCCATAGATCCACTTAGAATGTTTTTTTGTGACGAGTATTGAATGTGTTAAAAGGAGAAAATGTAAAGAATGGAAATAATAATATGCCAGCACGGCTACTCCACACTTCAAAACTCAAAAAGAACAATTAATCACTCACATTATTAATGGGGTTACTTTATATCATGTTTTCATTATATACCTTTTATGTATTCTAGTGCAGAAAATATAGGTTACTGTTTAAGAATTAGATAATATCACCAAGTATTAAATATCACCCCACTCCGCCACCCGCACCCCAGATTAGGTTACTCCATATTCTACCACACTAGTTATGCTGCTCTACTTCTGTCATGATAGGAATGACATACCCATCTGCCACCACCCACCATTTTTTCCAGGGTAGAACCAGTACTGCATAACTTCCCCCATCCGTAAGAATCAACACTTTCTTACTTGACAATCGGAGCTCCCAGTGGGATTCGAACCCGCAGAGATGAGAGGCGGGAGTTTTAGATGCAGCATCTTTACTATCCCGGCCATGGACACACTTTGAACGTGGTTGATCACAGATGTTCAATGTTCATGATAATTTAAAAACTTGTTTCACTTTACATTGGATTGTACAGCAGAATTGCTGAAATGGCATCTGCCAGCCATATCTTGGTCCCCCTTGTCTATCCATCTTTACTTTCATGACTCATTAATATGAGAGCAATGGGTGGAGTGTTATTTGGTAGACATGCACAATAAACATTATAGCTAGGGAGGTATTTCTTACCGAGACATTAACATCTCCAGTGCTCATTACCTCCTACAGCAATTAAGTGAGCATGCATCGTTGTTTACAACACACCCTCTTATCATAATACCCACGAATCTCTCTCTCTCCTCTTCTCTTCTCTTCTCCTTCTCTTCTCTTCTCTTCTCTTCTCTCCCGCTGTCCTTCCCGCCCCATATCTCTCTCTCTCTCTGCCTCCCTCCTTCCATTGCTCTCTCTCTGTTCTCTCTCACTCCCTCACTCATCTACATGTATGGCCTAGTGTGTGTTTTTTGATTAGCTTATGGGGGTAATTTGATATAAACAAACTAAATATTTTCTTTCCTTATTTTCGGCATTTAAACCACTCCAGGCTGACCCAGAGGTATATACCGTGAATTAATTTGAATAAATTTGGTATACAATACATAGCTGGCAGCAAGTAGCCTTTACACAATGGCGCAGTAAATCTTTCTGGTTAGTTTGGGGTTTTCTTTACCATACCAGACAAACCATGTTTCAGCTGCAAGCCACACATTTTGTTTAGTACTAAATCACTGTTTCTATTTGCATAAAGTTGTGTAACAAGATTTAATTATATACCTGGGTGTTACTTAAAGGGCCACATGGCAATCTTTAGGTAGTTATCAAGCATCAATATGTCCACCCTCATTTACTAACCCAGTATCATTCAGACTTTAAATCTGCTTGTGTATAATTTAATAAAAGGTAATGAAATTTGGAGTTTCAATTTTGCTCTGCTATTCAACATAAATTTGAATATATTATTAGGCCAATAGAGCAGTATAATCTATAATCAGTAAATATGCAAAAACAAAATTTGCTGTTATTAATAATGATTTATCAAAAAACTAGAAGGGTGTTCCACGGAACATTTGTGTCACCTGCCTGGTTAGGTTGCAGATTAAAGTTTTATGAAAAGGGGCACAACCCTGCCAAAATGAAAGTCAGAGTTATTGGACATGTGTAACAACATTCCTTGAGTTTTGATGAAGATGTGTGTGAAGTTTAATGAACATAATCAAATATTTTTCAAGTTATGGCCAAGGTTAGGTTGCAGGGTAAAGTGTGATGGACGACAAGTGATCCCTAAGTGTCTGCCATGTGCCATGCTACTGCAGGCAACACAATAAAAGTAAACAGACGCCCCAAGAGCTTTAAATAAATAAAGATTGCCGTGTGTCCCTTTAATAGGCCTAGCCGGAGGGAGCATTGAAACACAATATAAACTTACTGTGTGCCAGTCTGGAACAGAATAGGACCTCCGCCAACGGCATTCACCGCGGAATCCATGAGTGGGTGCTGGCGTATAAATCCCAGCTGTTCTTCTGGCAAAGTTTTACTGTCGTTCACACAGGACTCTGACGGATGTGGAACTGGCGTCTTGTCCTTCGACACCGCCATCCACCTATGATCGACAGTTTGCTGCGATTTGAATTTTCCTTTAAATGCGTTGACTATGTCATCATACATGAACGCACAAACTGCCGATCCGTGGATGCTGTTCTCTGGGGTAGTGAATACACCGTAAAACATACGTCTGCGATCGGCAGGGTCTTTGGTCGGCTGGTGGTTACCGAACGTAAAATTTGACGTTGATTCTGGATAGAAAAGAATTATACACAATATTACATCAGCAATCTTCTAACCAGTGGAAAAAAACACTACTAAGTTCTTAAAAGAGTCGTCTTTATGTTGTCTATATATTATAAATGATGATAGTTACAGACTTAAATGAACGACGGTTTTACTTACCTTCAAAGAGGGCAAGTTCTGGAAACCAATTGGTCACTTTATGCTAGCAAAGGTAATCTACACATATTGCAGAAAATACTAATGCTGTAGAAGTCATTGTTGTTAAGGTTAACAACCAATAATACTTATAAACTTTTAAAATGAATTTCACTTACGAAGCTCATCAAAAGAGAAGGGTATTTCTCCATCTATGGAGCAGTTAAGGCGTGCCTTGAAAAATGACGTCCATCTGAATTGCTCTATACGGCTACCCATATCTTGCTTGCATACGCGAGCCACACGAGAAAACGTCGCCTGTAGTGCAGAAGGGTTAAAAATATGTAATTATGGAAAACAGCATGGACTGTAATATTTTTTTACAACATACAAAATATGATTTCTTAAAATAAACTAAGTATTCTTTTTATAAAATACAAAATGTCATAGGTCAGTAATTGATACATGTGCATGAACTTCAGCTCACTTCCTTATCTGTGTCCTTGATGCTATATTTTCTTAATAGTATCATTTGGACAAACATTCTTGTAAATTGGCAATCTTTTCCATTTATGGTCTACAGTTCACCATATTTCATATTTCAGTTCCAAGAAATCAACTACCAAAATCTGACAGGTGTTTACTGAATAAACACAGGATATTTATATCAAAGTTATGACACATAAAGGTGTCTATGTGAACAAAGTATCCAAGGTATGATAGATAACCATATCCATTTGCCAACTTGTTTGTTTGCAAACTTTGTTTATCGAAAAAAGCGTGTCCTTGAAAAACACAATATACAGGAAGCGACCCAAGATGTACTCTCGAGTATGTAACCCTAAGGGTTACGGTCCATTCGCACGTTGGGTGGCAGTAGAGTGTGGCACATGTTGACTGCTCTCGAGACTTATTGAGATGACAAGATATGGAGTGAACGCAAAACTAATGTAACTGTATATAAGGGAAGAATAAGGTACAATAGTTCTGCGTTGAGTCCTTGAAGATGATTATTATGTTTTTAATTCAAGCCCCATAAACCCCTTAGATAATCATAATGGTACTCTATATAAGTGTTTTTATATGCATTATATCACTTTAAAATATACCAGATGATAATAATTATATACATATGTATATAATTTTTATCATCTGATATATATAATTTTTTTAATATTTTATTTCACTACAGATATACATATTGTTTCAACCATTAGAGTGAAGTACATCATGTTTTGAAATTAATCGTGCATATATCGCACATCTCATTTACACAAAATTATGATTTATTTGCTGAGATAATCACGTTTTTTATGTTTAATATGAACAAGATGACATTTTTTCTTTAATTAATTGCTTTTTGACACATTTAATACCATCTATATTACATAATGCAAAATCTATATTACATAATGATTTTCCCCCAGTAATGTAGGTCGACTGGTGTATATAGCGCTGTCATAAACCATTAAATACAAAATAAAACATTCAACACCTCTCACTTATCAAGGGTTCTTTGTACTGCCAGACAAATGAAATCTGTTATCATTCAAAGATTGTTTTTGTTAATTTCAATTTCCCTATGTTCGGATGTTATCCTGTTATTCTGCATGTTATCCTGCAGTGTCTATGTTGTTTTATTTATGAGGGAACTTTCTTACAAAGAATAAACATGCTTTGTTTATATTTCCTTGCAAATATATGATTTATTATTTTCGGAGATTCTGTCACACCTGTGCTACACACATAAACATGTGAGTTCAGGTGTATGACCTAGATAAGTAATCTAAAGGCCAACAAAAACACAAAACTAACCCCTCAAAAACACAAAACTAACCTCTCTAATCCTACATTGTTGCTTTTTTTGGAGGGGGGGAAAAAAAAAATTTTTTTTGTTGAAACAGTACGGAGTGGGGGAAATACATATACCTACCCTTTTTTTGTCAAGCCACTGGGCTTAGTTGAAACTTATATATATATAGACGATTAACAAAGCAATTAACAAAATACAAATTTATAACTGAACTCTGCACCATGGCCGATATGTAACTTTTTTATATAACAACCATTATGAGCCAACCCACCTTTCCACAGTTCAGGTTCTCCACTGCCTTCTCTCTAAAGAAGAAATAGATCATGTCATCTATTTCAAACGAATTCACAAAATTGGGATCTGAAAAAAAAAAAAAAAAAAAATGTATACATTTGTGTATTACTCACAGGTTACACTAATTCTGAATATTTAATTTGCCTAATTAATAGCAATAATTACAAAATTGACAACAGATGTGATCATAATTTTTATTTTCTTCCTTCCATGAAAAGTAACGCATGACCGATATATTCTCAAATAGTGAACGCAGTACGATAGTTTTTTTGTAGTATTTCATAACAAATTACCTACTCCGAGGATAAGACACATTTTACTTCAGATTTTCTGTGTTGTCATCCACATTATGTAAATGATTACAACCTGTCATGTGACCACAACTTTTTGTTATGAATCTCGAGGTTTACAGAATTAACACTCCTTGCCACTTGTACATGAATCATGCTTAAAATTACACAACCAGATGAAAAATTCATTTTGGGTGTTTTGGAAGATCCTTTGGATCGGTACTCCAGTGCTCAATAATTCTCATAGGAGTATCTTGCGTAGAGTATTCTCACACCAAGTTTGATTGTACAAAACAATGACATAGTTTTATGCATTTAAAGAGCCCTACTCGCCACCCATGCAACAAAACAGAGAAATGATATCAACCAAGGATGGAACTGATCATGATATACCTAGTATCATGGAGTACAAAACAGAAAGCTTTAGTAGATCAAGTCTTATTTCAGAAAATTAAAACTGGCATTTTTTTTTTTTTGAGCCTACCATTCAGTATGTTGGAATCATGTTGCTGGGTTCTGATTCGATGTTCGCTCTCCATAATCAGGGGATCAATGGCGAGGAAGTCGGAAAAAGTCGCCGAGTATAACTTGTCTCCTGAAAATAGAAATTAGCAAATATGAAATACATTATAATATATAATACAAAGCTTATGAATAACAGAGACAATAATATAATTAAATTTTAAAAATCCAAATTACCTATTTCTACTGGTGCGGGTGCCCCTTTCAAGTTCAAGGGGGAAATTGGATATAAATTTGTTGTAACTCAACCCCAACACTACAGATGGCAAGTATAGACAATTCATGGAAAAGGAACAAACAACAAGACCATTAATATGGTTTACTAATGGCCCTTCCTTTAAACCAACTCCTTTATTTGTGAGTTCAGAAGTTGGTACCAAAACCACAGGCATGTTAGTATTCAAGAAAAACTAATTAAAACACAATCAGTTATCAGTACCGATGACATTACTGCTGTATAATTAATTTGAAACTAAAGACCACTTTTCTATATCTCATTCATCATCAGTCATGGCATACTGAAATCCTTCATTTGTGTTTTTGCAGTAATCCATCAAGGCTCAAGTGTTTCCTTCATTGATAGCTTATGTCCAAATAGTGGGCATTTTAATAACTTTTTATTTGCAGACAAATGAAATCGTTTTTACGTCCTGTTGGTTATTTGGACAGTAACCTCAGAGGAAGATGATGAGATTAAAAGACAAAGTTGTCTGTTTTCCCATCAGACATGCATCCGCCAGAAAGCGAAACCACACGGGGAAGAGGTCTGTAGCTCTAGGGCCCGAGGCCTTACCCACTGAGCTACCGAGGCCACTATCTCTACTTAAAGACAGATACATTAACTCTTACAAAATCTACAAAAAACGTACAATGTGTTTTTGTGTCATATTTTTCTTCGTACCAGTTGAAATATCCTCTTTGAAATTCTCAAGGTAATAAATTAACGGCCCTCTTATGGCACACAATACCTACAGAGACATGAAGTCTCAGCCGTTCAAATCTGCCATTCGAACATAAACGATGATTTATGTAAAACTTAAATCGACCGTCTATAACCAGCAGACTTGATCATCAACTCTTTGTCAATCATTTAGAAGAATAAATAAACATCGCGTTTTTTAACTTCAGAATAATTTGACAGACTTAAGAAATTGTATGTTTACCGAAAAGTATTGTCAACAGTTTAGCGAGTGTAAAGAGAAAATTATGATAAAATCCTGGCATAAAAAAGCGCAATCACTGCCAATAAGTAGGTGAGAAAATGAGTTGTATTTATGTCCATGTATGAGATTTAGTCGCCAATGTGACGTGTAATGGTCCAAGCGAGAAATTATGACATACGACCAGGCCCATAAATCTTCACCCTGTCTGCACCGCTGACATTGTATAAAATCGCTAGACAGATAAAAGAAGGCTCACAATAAAGCGGGTACTTGATTTTCGATGATAAGAGGCTTTGCCCGATGAACGAGGCACCAACCCGGGCTCCATATAGATTAAAATGAGGACTTTAAAGCTTAGCTAAAATGTACAACAACAACCTTGAGTTAGGGTTATAATAAACTGCCAGATTATAATTATTGCGAAATGACAAAACATAAGTTTAGGGCTCAACTATGACTAAATTAGAACTTGAAATAATTGTACCACCAAGCAATTGTATTTATAATATGCAAAAGCAGTGGGTGAAGTTTAGAGAAAGAAGTATTTCATCCTAAGTTTAGTGATGGGAAGGTCTCTGAATAATAAATCCAAAACCTGTGATTCTCAATCAAACATAATTCGACAATTTGGACACCTTAAACTTACATAAAATGTGACTAAACTGACATACAACACAGAGCTATTCATTCTCCCATAAAATCCCATCCATTCATCAATCTCATGTTTTACAATCATCAAAATACATACAATCAAAATACACAATTTGTGTTTTTTCATCATTTTCTCATTTCATGCTTTCAAAAGCACAAATTTCCCAAAAGATCTGTGAACATAAAACCAGATATAAATCTGTGTTGTGTATAATTATCTCCATGCTGCCACAATCTGGTCCTGTGACACTAATCCATGAAAAACACTTGAGAAACTGACCTCTACTATCTGCCTACATCTACTTTGTATGTAAAATACGGACAATTTATCACACTTGCTTTGTCACTATGTAAACTTCTCCCAGGGTCATTAAAGGGCAGCTTTTCAAGTACTTTATTAGCCCAAGTGAAGTATATTGCAGTTTTATTTTTGTCTGCGAGGCCTATATAAGGGGAATTTATTCGCATAAAAAAAATTGGACATTCAAATGTGGATTGGACAGGATGAGATCTCAGTGAAACCAAGTTTATCACAACTTTTTCATTATCTAGGTCAGCCTAACACTTTGAGATCTGAAGTCCTGATTTTTATTAAATTATGGGCACAGAGGACTTTAAGTAGAAGGGTCATTATGGGCTCAGAGGACTTGAAGTAGAAGGGTCACATATTAGTTCAAAAGGACTTTTTCGTTTCTAAGGTGTATATTGTTATCTGGGTGTCAAGGGTACCGAATATCATGGCAGTACCCTGGACCGGCCCTGTATTCCAGGAAGGGAGTAGGAATTGGTTCAAACTAAATAGATAGATCCTTCAATCAACAACTCCCCAGGTGTGTTAAACATACCTCCCCAGGTGTGTTAGACATACCTCCACAAGTGTGTTAGACATACCTCCCCAGGTGTGTTAGACATACCTCCCCAGGTGTGTTAGACATACCTCCTCTCTAAATGTTTTGATACATTTACAAATTGTCTACAACTAGACATCTAATCTACAGAAGTTCCTGAATACTGATGTCTTATCACCACTTATCATCACAGCCAACCATATTCTGGTTCTTTTCTCAAAATAAACACAGATGTACTTTTAAAACAAGCTACTCTTCCAGATTAGTATCTTTTCCACAAACAATTTTTACAAATCAGAACTTTAAAGGCACATCAATCATTATTAACTAGATGCACAATCTATGAACACATCATATCAAAGGCGACTCTGACCTCAGGTAGGCAGAAAACTTCTTTGATAATTGGCTGATAAGGGCAGACAGAATGTGTTCCCTTTGGCCAGAGAGTTTTCTCCCTTGGGGCAAGAATGGTCATTAATCATTATGAACATTTGGGTGAAGTATAATTAAAAGCATGGTCAGTGTAATTCTAGATTTTAAACATTGCAGACCATGTGTGCATTTCTTTTAGGATACACCACAGCAATCTTGAAGTTTTTTTATAAAGCATTTAATTTATTCATGCACTATCTTTTTTGACTTTAAACCTGCTTGAATATACAATTTCAAGTTTTCATCTTATTTTACCATGGGTTTATTGGTGCAATATAATCAACAGTTAATAATATCCAAAAAACATTTGTTTTATACTTTTATAAATTAATGTTAATGATTGAACAAGTGCAAGTTAAAGGGACACACGGCAATCTTGAAGTATTTGAAATGGGTATCTCGATTTATATATCCAGTATAATTTTTACTTTTACCCTGGTTACATTTAAATAAATCAATTTTTAATTATTCACTATTTCCTCTTATTATACTATAAGTTTTAATATATTACTGGTGCAATAATATCAAAAATTAATAATATGCAGAAACGGATGGCTTAATACAATTCTTATAATTAACATTAATGATTGAACAAATGCAATTTATGCAGAAAACTAACGGGACGCCTCTAGTTTTTAAAAAATCAAGATTGCCATGTGTCCCTTTAAGTATAAAAACTAATGAGATACTGTGAGTTTTTAAAAAATCAAGATTTTCTGGTGTCCTTTTAACAGTCCTTCTGTCTACAAAGGCAATGCGCAAAGTGATAATGGGGAGATAACTGTTTCAATGCTGACCAAATTGTCACCCAATTAATGTCTTCACCCAATTAGTGTCTGTCAGTGTAAATGGAACATCTCCCTGGATGCCACCAACAACTGTCTGGCACTTCTTATACAGTTTCACACCGTTTTCTCTGACTAGCACACTTCAATTTCCTGTTTTTACATCACAAGTTCTTCACAAAAACATAGATCAAAAGATGCACAGGTGTTTTTTCCTCTTCTTATGTAACAGTATTCATGCAAAAGCGTTAATCATTCTTTCACTCTCAAAAAACACTCTCTTACACTTGTGATCAATGTTCCCATCATGTTGCCAATGTTGCACAACATTGTCAGTGGTGCGGAGAGAAATGTTGAGAGCCTTTTGACCATGACTCGAAAAATAAAAAGGAGAATATAACTGGCTCTATGGTGAAGATTAGAAAATCAACTTTTTAACTTGAGCACATTCGAGTCCCTTTACTTCATAATTTTTTTTAGGAATCTGATTCTCTTTAATTCAAAGAAAATCAACTTATCTGAGTACATCTGATTCCCTTTAATTCATAGAAAATCAACTTATTAACCTAAGAATATGAGCACATTTGATTCCCTTTAATTCGTATAATTAGTTTGATTTGACAGAACGCAGGAATAGCAGAGAGAATATACAATTCACAAAACCTGACCATACTAATGAAATCATGTAATTAAACAATCTGCATTCTAGTAATTAAGAGATATCGTTAATGACATGCATGTCTGAACATCGCACACCTGTATGTCTCAATACCACCCATCAAAGTAATGCCATCATTTCATTTTAACTGTCAATGTCTCTGCAGTAGTTTTATTGATAAACTATTAAATGCATTTGCACATTCCCTTAACGTTTAGGTAAGCAGCTTCTCATTTTGCGCCATTAGCAATTTCTATAAGCCCCAATTAAATATTACATAAACCCTATCTTATACCATATCCGCCTGATTCAGGTTTTTATATCTGTAAGCCATTTGCCTGAAATGCTTCATTCTTCAGGGGATTACACGATCAACGAGGAACATTAAAGACTGCTATTATCTTAAAGCAATCGGAATTACTGAATGGAATTTCAATTAAGTCTGCAGCAAATTTCAGGAGTTGCATTTTTTGTTTTGCATAATTTCTGTATAAGAGGGCATTTGGTTTTAAAGGGTAACTTGGACGAAAATGACGATGTAACATTTTACAGTGTTGATTGTCGCAAGGTATTTCCAGTAAAACAACACCGAATCTCAGTATTTTACAGACAGCAGCCCTTGGCTGGAACCTTGGTTCCTGTTGAAATAAAACTGTATTTTTAAATAGATTTTTTCTTATCTCAAAACTCAGAACTTATAATTTATGTTAAATTTACACATTACATGGCCTGAGTTTTAACTTTCATACCCCATCCAACCCCTTCTCCAAAAAGCAAAAACGGAGTTGGCTGGGGTATGAAACAAAACCTTAATTTTGAGTTAAAAAGTTTGCATATTGTAAAATAAAAACTTTTAATAGTTAAATTTAAACAGGTTATCACTTTTTTTTTTCAGTAAAAGATAAAATCCTGCTACTATAAACGTTCCCATCAGTTAATGGAATTAAGGCGGGACCATGTAATGCTTCGCCTTTACTTGAGAGAGCCAAAATTCTGATTAGCTCTGAATCATTAAATGTGGAGACTACATTAGGGAAAAGTTACTCCATAAAGGAAAAGGCATAAGTGTCTTAAAGAAATGGCAAATTGATACGAAATTGGGTGCTAGATATTGATAAAGTAAATTAATGTTATGTAACCCTTGAGAAGAACGAATATCCAGAAAATCCCTCTACAATAGCACGCACCGAAATAGATCAATAATTCACCGAGAAGTTCTCTCAGAAAAGTTCTTAAATATCTATTGTAGAAAATATACTCTAATGCTACAGCCATGCGGAAAATTGAGATACGATTGAGCGAAGTGAAGTTCTTTGCCACTTCCAATAATGTTTCATAACGATTGTATTTTGGAATGGCTATATAACAGCATAATATAATTGTTTATCTCTCCGACACGATATTTATGATGATGATAATGAACGTTTTGAGGCGGCAAGAAGTGAGGCAACTTGTGAAGAAATAAGCAGAGGCTAATATTCTCGACAAGCCAAAAACTGTAACCATGACTACCAACACCCCGTAATTGGTCCAGACTCTAGGCTGCAGGATTACACAATCACTGTTTTGTGCCCCAACAGTGGCGACAATAAAGTTAATGTTACTAACAATATGTTGTGCCACAACAGGCAAATTTAAAGGTAATGAAACCAACAAATGCTGTGCCCCAACAGGCAATTATCGATTATAACATTACACACGTGCGCACTCACAAACTACCTCTTTATGCCACAACGGTGGAACAATAAACCTTAGGATAACATACCATCTCATCAATCAACAAAATGACAGCAAAATTGACCAAAACTTGTCTTTTACCGCTGCGCTACAAGATACTTAAGATTATCTGTGGCCACGATACAATTATTCAATTCCTGTGAATCACCCGTGAATTCCACTGGAAGACGCTAGTTTCCTAAGCAACATTATCAGCAGAAGGAAGCACACACATTTAATCAGAGTACTACGACCTTGAATGTTCAATACAACTATCACCAAACAGGATTTGCCATCTTAAAACCATAAATGGACAGCATAAAATATGATCAACTACGATTACTACTACAACATTTTAAAAGCTCACTTCCTTAAATTACAATGTCAGAACTCTGGCGACTCCTGTGCACTTAAAAAGTCTTAACATTATTGCCAAATGAATGAGAATGGCAAGTTAATTGTTATTTTATGACTACCAATTTAGGGACTTTAAAGCTTAACAACAGCATATTAAATAAAGTTGCATGATTGAATTGTGTGACGCCAACAACGAAAACAAGCTTTTTTATTAGCAAGCATTGCTTTCTTATATTTGCCTATTTATATCCATAAAGCATGTCCACATCTGACGGTCAAGGTTAAAGTCACTCTCATGCCCACACAGGTAAATTTTACAACACAAAACTGTTCTTCCAAACTATTTGCATGTGTAGAGGTCATACAATTATGCATGTGTGATGTTTAACAGTCTATATTTAGTAACGCATACTTAAAATACATGTAATTGAGTATGCGTAAAATGAACTAAGAGTTGGTAACTCATAATTCGCAAACACGCGAAGGCGATGTTTTGCCTGGCCAGTTATAGTATAGTTGTCGAGTTTAGATTTGAAACATAATTTTTGTACCTTACAGTTAGTAGGCTTAAAAACGGTTCACATTTGTTAAAAAATGTGCCTGTTGTTTGCGGGAGAGGTAACATTGCAGTAACACAGTGGCATCAGTGAGACTCAAACCCCTGATCTTTTGGATTAGTCCAACGTGCCATTCACTGGGCCACAGTGGAAAAGCCGCAAAGCTGATTTTAGTGACGGTACATACTTCGTACACAAAAAGCGTTTTCACTCACTACGGCAATAAAACTTGTTTAACTGCCAAGAGTATTAATTAAGGGCAGGTCAGGTGACATGCGGTGGCCATGACAGTTAGAGGCAATGTTGCTGTTTGTCAGTTATGGTAATGATAATGAAGACATAATGTTTGCCAGAAGCAATAAAAACCTCATGTTGAAAAGTAAAAATAATATATAAACTTATAAACTGCATGTACAAGGAAATAGACCTAATGTTTTAACTTTTAAAATGAACTTTTATTTGACAGGCCCCTCATGAAGGAACATTTAAATAATTTATAATCATGAGTTGGTAAAATTTTAACTGATAATTTATAATGATGAAACTAGTACCAGTAAGGCCAAAAAAACCAACATCTATGTGTCCGGTGGCCCGACCGACCCTATTTTTAAGGGGCTGACCCTAAAACTTTTTATGAAAAAATAAATAAATAAAAAAATAAAAAATAAAAATTTGTTCTGAACAATGATTTATCACAATATATCGAGGTAAACTGACATCTCAGAGAAACTTTCAGTTATAAAAATCAACTTGTATGGGGTTTATGAGATAAATACATGTAGAATCTCACAATATCTTGCTCCAAAACAAAAAAGCGAAAAAAGAGGAAATACCTACCGACCTACCCTACTTTTTCAGAGCATGGAATAGGAAACAAAACTCTTTTTTTTATTGGCCTAAAACAAATTTCAATTTTAATTATTATTTTTATTTATGGAAAGCAATTACATTCAAAACACATTTCCTTGAAATTTTCATAAACAAGACTTCTGTGAGACCATCGTAAATTGAGTTTAAAGGCTGTTTCTGGTTTTCTTGAGCAGAGACAGAAGAATAATAACTCTATGATAAATTTGATAACGCTAGACACCTGAAATTAAGACAGACTACACATGTAGGTAGGGGACAGAGGATATGTATATTGACACATATTTATGATGTCTGGGTGGGGAACACTGTGACAGGTTACCTATGAGGAGATACACAAGCTGTCCCCACTGTCTGTACACGCATGATTAATTAACTATAGTCAATCAGAATGCATTAGTCAGTCAGAATGCATTACTATTGTTCATTCATGGCCAGATCATTGTTTCAAATCATTCTTTGTTATTCTTTGTTATTACATGTTGTTTTAATGTAAATAATTAGTTTCCCATTCTAATACACACCAGAGAGGTTATCCTTAAACAAACTAACCTGCCAAATACACAACAAAACTGTCAAAACCGTTTATCAAAATTCTTTCCAGGTGTTCAGGTTATATAATATACATGTACCAAATAAAAGTATAGGTTTATTCACTCTTTTTTTTTCGTAAAATGATTTGAGATGGTAACTTAATTCGATGCTGCAGTTTTGGGATTTGGCCAGGCTTGTCAAAGTGGTTTATATTGTGTCTATAGAGTTTGGATTCTCAAAATATGCAAGTTATATATATATACCTAGTCATCAGTAGGTTTAGAATCTGGCTGTTGTTGGCGGGAGAGCTACTGTAAATAAATAGGTCCGACCCAGAAATATGCTTTAAAAACGACAGAAAATTAACAAAAAAAAAGTTTTGGTTTAAAGAAGGAAGTGCGTATTGATGATATAAATAATATACCAATATGTTGCAGGACAGCATTTATTAGTTTCACCACTATTTTACGACAGTCATAGCCATTTTCTGCCTTAGAGGCATGAAATGTAACCTTATCAGATCATAATCTTCTCCTATCAAAAATCACTTAAATACATAACAAAGTGCAGGCATCATGTAACCAAAATTAGTTGCGACATTAAAGCTGCATAAAACATAATAGCCGCAGGGCAGTTTGCTGGTATATCGGTCTTATCAGACCAGCTATCTGACAGCTGACCACACTTTGTTATGAGAAAATTGAGTGGTCAATTTGTCTTGACAGCCGACATTTATTGACAGCTTTCCTTTGATGCATCTCTTTGATTGCCCACTTATGTAACGTAATAATCACCTCCTGCATAAAACTCTTTTTTTGTCACTAGTTATAGGGTTTGATAACTGATTTGATACAGCTGTATGTCCCTTTAAGACTTTGATCAATCTTACTTGAGGTAAATTGTTTTACTATATTGATGTTGTTCAGCCTAGGTGTTTCCTGTTTCCCGACCCAAGATTTAATAAGTGGGTGAAAAAGCCAGATGAAAAAAATAATTCTGATGACACGCAAACCCTATAAAAAATATTCTAAAGATTGAAATCTTTTTTTTTAATGAAACATAACTTTAAAAAAATAATTGGCAAGGGCCCTGTTTTTATGGGTAGGAAGCAAATTAACATTTTTAAGATATCAAATCCCAATACAAGCAAATTGTACTGACTTCATGAGAATTAAGATAGGTAAATCTTCATACGGCCAGTGGAGCTAAAAACTGGAACTATGATGGTTTTAAACTACTGTTTGTACAACTTTTATGTATAACAAGTGGTGAAAACCAGGACTCGAACCCAGGGACTCTGGTTTACCGTACCAGCGCTCTAACCACTGAGCTATCGAGGACAAACGGTTAGGAATCGATTATTCACCATTTACCTGTACCCGGTTACATGAATATTGGAGTATGGTACTGCGAAACATATTAAGATACTTCTTATCCATATTCTACCAACTATTTATTCATATACAAGTGCAAGAAAGTATGCAAACGTTAAACCACACGTAACATCTCCTAACTTTTAATTAATTAAGACATTTACCTGTATATATAGCGGTACTGTTGTGCTCAGGGCTGTACGGACATTTTCCCACTCCCTTTTCTTCTTTGCTTGAGATGTATTCTGGGATTTGTACCTGCAGCAGACAAACAAAGACATTTTAATGGAAACGTATAACAATTAAATAAAATTGTCCATGCTCTTCCATGCTCTGTTACTTAATGTCCTCGAAAAAATTTTAAACTTTGGTCTCAATATCAAATGTTTATTTCAGTTTCATACCACGGGCATAAAAAAAGATCACAATTTTCCTCAGGCTTGAGTCAATTCCCAATTTTCTGGATAAAAGCCCTGCACTGTCTTTTATCATCGTATATACTTAATAAACATCAACGATAAATCAAATCAGTCAATTTTCTGAGGGACGGCCATGGTCAATAACAGGCCAAAACTTAATTCAGCCATGATTAACAAGGCTGCAACTTTCATAAGACGATCAAGACAGTCTCAAAGAGAATTTACTCGAAAGAAGATTGAATGAGTGATCATTGATCAATTGTTGAGGTTTCTGCAACAGAATTTTCGCAGAAAGAATAACGAACGATCATGTGAGTCGTTGCTCACTGCTGCGACAGTTTTTGTCAAGATTAATAATCGATTCTCTACGGCAGGCGATGTTCATTTTCTTCCGTCCTTCAGGTACCCAGATCAATAGCGTCATTAAGGAACTAATGCTCAAATGAATCCATCAAAGACACAACACAATCGTCACAGCGCCAACGATAAATGCAATTATTGTAAAACATTGTTCGCAAGCAATTGCGTAGATTTCGAGCAGGAAGTGCAGAAAATCAACAAGCAAATCTTATTAGTGTGACACGAATTGATTTGGAATAAAATGTAGACGTGAAATGACGTGAAAAGAATGACTGAGTGAAAAGGTTTCTTTCATTTCTAATAAGATGAAAACACGTCTGATTGTGTGAATATGTTTCTTTCATTGCTAAAAACAAATAATAATGCTTAAACAATTATTGCAGATGTCAATATCTGTGTTAATAGAGATTAAGATTAACATGTTTTTTATGTATAATTTTTTGCATACTTTCAGAGTATCAAAGAAAACCCAATGAGTTTTTTTCAGTTTTCCAATTGTATAATAACAGACTTAGCATGATATTGGCTAAGATTTAAATGAATTCACCATGACTCAACAATTTCAATGCATTACCCATGATGCAGTATCAGTAACAAGATGATACAAAATGGCCGCCCTAACCACCAAACTGGTATTTTGCATAATATAAACATTCATCACTATGAGGCATCTGCAGAAATGAATATTATTAACAGAAAAATCTTCATTCATTTATAAAAGTTTTGCATTTATTATTTGAAATAAAAGAACTACTCCACCATCTGTCCTGGCCTACTTTATGTTTTAAAACTTTTTTTAAAGACTATATTATATTGAAAGCAAAGATTTTATAAAAAATAGGATCACATTTTCGAATAAATAGCAAATATTTGAAGTGATTTATTTACAAAGAAACATCTGAACAGTTTTGAAATTTTGAATTTGCAATACCTTATTAAATAAGGCACCTTGGTCATTTTATTCTAGAGCTCCGGACATATTTAATTTGTTCAGTTAGTAAAACTAACACATTAGATGAAAATGGCATACAATTCATGTAATATGAAACATGGTCCCTGTAAAGTCCATATCATTAGATTTTCATATTTATTCAAACTTTAAATTTGTTTTTGTCAGTCTTATGCTTTATGTCCCCTCACAATTTGTTGGTTGGGGTAATAAGACCTATATTTGAAAGCTTGAAGGTCAAAGAGGTATATCAAACATATAGTTTGTATTTGATTTCAAGCAAATGCCATTGTCAATACATACTAAACAAACGTGTGCACTTAAACAAAAACAAACAAAAAAGGTACATCATCCAATCAAAATAAGTCCATCAAACTTAATTTTGTTTAAAAAGCAATCAAAAATCCAATATGGCCACTGTTACTAAAAATAGACTTACTGGATAATCTGCTTCCTTGTATTCATATACTCTGCAGGTGGGTTTGAAGGCGTTGGTGCCACACACATATAACTGTCCATTGTTCATCTTGCCCAGAACTTGGATGAAATTCTGACATTTACTCTGAAAGACAGAAATTATTATATTTAGCAGTGGTGTCATTAAGAGGCGGGCAGGGATTTCCCCCTGCTACTTGGACTGGTCTACCCGGCTAATATGAATACTTTTACTAACATTTTATACAAGTATCAATCAAAATACCCGGCTACTCTGCTCTGTGGGCCGCTTACTTGAAAAGGTAATGATACCCCTGTTTAGTAACTGCTTTATGCAAACTGAAGGAATTCTCTTGCATATACCTAGATGTCTTCAAATTTTCAAAGCTCACATCTAAAGAAAATGCAGATTTTTTACTTCAATGATCAATTTTGGTACTTTGGTTTCACAAATTCCAAGGAAAAGGAGAGAATTAAATATGTTCCCAGGGAAACCATCTTAAATTTGAATGTTGCCGTATCGCTTGAATTGCGAAGAATGCGGTGCATGACTGATGCGAGGACATTTAACTGACTTCTTTCACAGCAACGCCAGCTGAGCAGTATGACAAAACAGGAAAGAAAAAACGATGATCTGATGATTTTCAGATGAGATAGTTATTCCCTCTGAGCGATCCATTGTCTTGTAACGAGTTTTGTGACAATCACGTGCTATTGGACAGGCACTGACTTGAGAATATTAACAGAGATTTCCATACAAAACTGTCTCGTTATTAGGCACACTTGTCAATAAGCATCCCATCAACTCCGTAATGAGGCTGTCAATAACCCGCAAATATAGACAGATTTTATATCGGCAGATAGGCATTGGATCCAATATGGAGTCTCAAGAACGTCTGTAACGTAAATAATGAATAGATCAAATAAACTTTTTTACCCCCTTTTCTTATCCACTTCACATAAAAAAAATATCCCATTTTTGGTCTTATTACCGTAGGTTATTTCAGAGAGAAACCCAATTTAAAACCAACATGTTGTCCATTTATATATCAGTTACATATTAGATGGAAGTGTCAAAATAACCACCAAAACGTCTCTATTTTTTAACCACCTGCTAGATAAAAACTCACCTTTAAAAAAACACCAAGATCCTGATAAGTGTCTTGTCAGTTATGACAACACTACCAGCCATGTAGATGCATCAACTATGATAACCAGAGAAATACAGCCACCTGCTACTCAAACCATAGATACAAAAAGATACAAAAAGTAACATAGGATATCAAATGCCACAATATCACTTGTGCCTGTCAATAATGATTTCGCTATATTTATTACAGAGAAATGAGAACAGAGTCTGACAATTAATGAGAATAAACTGGTCAAACATTGGATAAATATATAGAAACTGTCAGAATCAGTCAACTACTCAACTTACAATTTGGTCCAAAATTACAACCACAAACATTGTCAGAATTGGTCATCATATGATTTAGCCAACACAAACTGTCAGAATCGGTCAACATACGATTCCACCTACAGTTACAATAACATCAACTGTCAGAAGCCGACTCTGTGACACAAAGAAACAAAAAATCCAGTCCAATTAGGCAGCAACATCTCAAGTGCATCACAAATTGGTTTGAGTGTTGGCATTTTATGACCTATATAACACCCCAACAGGTTCAACCTCCTTCTGGCAGCCAAAGATAAGACTTCACCGTTACAACATTTCTGACATCATCTAGATATCCCATTATGAAGGATGTTTTTTTTGCTACTGTAAGATGTAAAACCCCGCCTAAGATAAACTAACCCTTAACACACTACATTTATATAATGGACTGTTCTTTCTTTGAGTTAAGACCATTCCATTTATATGACAAAGGGGAAATGCCTGATCAGCAGCCAGACATTATAAACCCTGATCAGCCTGCGATCAGGGTTTATAATGGATGCAAAGGCTATTATAGTCATGCTTAGTGGGTCAAGGGTTAATATAATATACAAGAGTTGTCAAAGGTCTAGAAACGTAAAAGGTTTGTTAAGTATGTTGTTTTGTAAAGAGGGCCTTGGGAAAGATTATTAATTGGGCCTCCCTCTTTAAATAAACCTCAAATTTTTTCTTCTTCTATTTTGCAATCCCATTTCTGTGTTATTCTTTTACCTAGCAACAACAATCCTTATATATATTCATATATATATAAACCATTTTAGCGATTTGTAGTCTCTTTTTTAATCCATTATTTTGTTTGACAAATTTAAAACATGTTTAAACCAACTTCTTTTCCTTCCACCATCTATACTAACTCTTTTTATAGAAAGATGATCTACATTTGGCATTTTCTACAACACAATGGATCAATCACTCAGTCCCTACCAGCAAGCACCCAAAGCTCTGTTTGTCCACACGAAAAGTTCATCTTACAATAATTATACAGGACCAGAACTACCAATTCTGTCTTCATTCACTATTAATTTAATATAGAAGCTGGACAAGCGCCCCAAGACAGTCAAGAAAATCAGCAAAAACGGAAATAATCTGATAAAACCCGTGGAAACTTCTGAGACGGCAGAGTGAGACAGGCCTTTAATGGAAATGTAATCCATGGAATGAATGAAGTCACACGGCTGTGAAATAAAGCAAGAGACTGCTATTATTAGTTACCACACCTCAGATAAATATGGCACTCCATTAACAATAATATTGTATTATAGATTGACACACGTTAACATTTCACAGATTTATTTCCAGTCATCAGCTTTATTAGAGAGGATGACGATCATCAATGAGGAAGCATACTTCGAATACAAGGCAGTTTTAATCAACAGCAGCTAATAAGCAATCAAAGTCGTACAATTTATATTCTATACCGGTATAAGAATTGTCTGAATGCATACAATCACCAACCATTTGTAGTTCGACATAAAATCTTGATATTCGTTTGTATTTTTTTTTCATTACAATAGTGCATGCAGTGTTTTTTTTGCAGAATATTCAATTATCTTTTCTTCTTTTTCAAGGCTACACACAACAACGTAACAGCAACTTTTCAAGAGCAAACAACTAAACAAAGACTCAACTTAACAAAGGCTTCTCGAGTTAAAAACCAATTTTATAGCACAATATTTCTAAAGATAAAACATTGACTAACAACACTTCAGTAATTCTTTGTTTTGCTCAATGAAGGTTCTAATTGTTAGATCATTGTAATCAATAGGACGTTGATTGATTACGGAGTGGGTGCTCAATGGTGGCGTTGTTTATTCTGCGTACTGACCTTGGAGCTTACAGCAAATATGGGAATAGGAGTATTGGCCATTATGGATCTGTATTGATACAATTAATGAAACTTATACCACCAGTGTAGATATACAAATATACCAGATTATCATAACATTCATGACATAATTACAGATCAACCACAGACCAACCCCAAAATGAAGAAGAAGAACAACTACAGAAAGTTACATCACTGCCCCGTGGCCACAAGTGGATTTGGTTTCTAAACCACAGCATCTATTAGATTAGTAGTAGTCTCAACTTCAAGCTATCAAAGACTTATATTAGTAGTAGTCTCAAGTTCAAGCTGTCAAAGATTAGATTAGTAGTAGTCTCAAGTTCAAGCTGTCAAAGACTTAATACTTTGAATGCTGTAGTTTGGCAGTTATGAGTCGGCACTAACTTGGGTGGTAATTCTGTAGTTTGGCAGTTATGAGTCGGCACTGACATGGGTGGTAATGCTGTAGTTTGGCAGTCAAGTCTTGGGTGGTAATGCTGTAGTTTGCATTAAATATCTCTATCTGCTTTCCTTAAATTAGTTCATCTGCAGTTACATGTAGAAAAGTAATTTGGAAATTATTTTTTCTTTTCTTTTGTTTAGTTATTTATAAATCAGGTCTCCAAATTTGGAATAAAAACATTTGGATAAAGCACCAATTTTGTTAATGAATATTGAAAAAGGGATCGCTTAGAGATGACTAGATTAACAACACCTACAGATGTCAGTGAAATTTAATCATTTTTATTCAGATCATAACAATAGCCAATGTCTGTGAATTATGAAATTAATGCTTAGCTCATTAACAAGTGGCAAATAAACGCTTAGATCATTAACAAGTGACATACTGGTAAATAATGCTTCATTCATCAAGAAACAAGAGGAAATGGGTAATTGTGAAAAGGATTTCCTGCTCTTAACAGATATTGATAGGGCACTGAAAGGACCGATCTGCCAAACATATATTTTTTTTATTATGAATTGATTTGGGATTGGTCGGAAATTATACAGAATGAGTGATGATACTCTGCGATGATGTCGGAAACTGATTTTGTTTTCTTCTTCACGGAGTGGCTATAATAGAAGCGTTAAATGTCAGTCATTAACAGGGAACGGTTTTCAGAAAATCGCAGGAATAAAAAGTGTGTGGGATAAAGTGCTGAGCATTATATTTTCCATTGCTTTGGGATAGTATTTCTCTTTTTAATTTTCCGAAGGAAGGTCTTACACTGGCATTTAAACAGCTATCCCTAATAATAATAATCTTCTTCAAGAAGTCGGTTTAAAAAAATAGACAATCTCTGAAACAGATCACCAGCATATGAAATTAAATTCCAATTTATATTCCAAGAATTTCTGCTTAGGGGAAGCTCCAATCTTCAAATCTTTCGCCTATACAAACTACTTCATCACGCCTCAAATACAACTGTCAAAACTAACATCTCTTTCATAGCAATATCTATACACTGATTGGCATTCAGCTAGATTTTTTTAAACAGTTTTATTAAAACAATTCAAAGCATCTACTTGAAACTAATAAGAACATACTAAATTGATATGTGACTTAAGTACCCTCTGACGAGGAAAAAAGGAGGCTTATGCATAACATTGCGTAACTTAACAATTTCCAGTTTAAGCGATTATCAATTGACCCCCATCTTTCAGCTGTTAACTTAATACACCACTTAAAAAAGCTGGTGTTTTCTAAACAATTAACTAATTATAATTAATAAATTCATAAGCATGCCCAAGTAGTAATAAGTCAGATGTAAAATATAAGTTTTAACATTAGCACAGGTGTTCGTGAAGTGTGCCTACATTAAGGGTATTGAATGAGGGAGAAAACAATCGGGTTTAAACTGGGTTAAGAGCCTATACCTATATCGTAGATTTGATGACATGGATAACAGATCGCAGACTGCGATAGCCGTGATTAGCCGCGATTAGTGGCAATGTAACGTATGTATTATACACAATGGATCTGACCACAGGGGACTAGGGCAAAAATATAGTATTTTTAGTTACATTTAGTAATTTAAGCCACAGGTCCCAGCAGATTTGGTAATTGACTTTGTAGTGTTGGGTGTTTTACACCCTTACAAACGAAGTATACTACATTTGGGGTGTCATAGTATGTTATGTGCAACAGGTGTTTGAAACACGGTGTTTTTCAGAAAAACAGCAGAGAGTGGGGGGTAATAATATACTACAGGAGATGTATACACGGTAATGTGCTTACAAAGTATTTAAACATACAATATTACTTTTATCTGATAGTGAAAAATTCCCAATTTTAAATCAAAACAATGCGAATTTTCCCAATATCGAATGGGTACTGGTACCATGCCCAAAAGTGGAAAAGACTGTATTTGGATATTTTAAAAAGTGTTTATTGCGCAACATATAACCTTTTCAGAAAGAACAAAATTAAACAATTGTTCAGGCATAAAAAGAACTTACAACCTATATTTTAAATGATTTATGACAAAAAATTGTAAACATCTTGAATGCCCGATATTTTAAACCCATAGAAGCCCAAATCAAAAGTATAGGATATGTATAGCCCACTTCTTATACAAAGGTATTATATACAATCGTATAGATGGTTATACAATTATAATATAGGATAGGATTACCCCACTAAATACAGGTATGACCTAGCAAATTATATGGCAACTTGACACAGATTTGTGTTTTTCAAACTTTTTCAAACTTCTAGGAAGCAGACTGTCACAACACCAGGCAATAAACATGAAACCAGTCTAGCAAAAAGCACAGGTGTGTTTAAGTACACAATTAAATTGAGAACCCTTCTAAAATTTACTGCGACCTAGATAACTCTCGAGCTTCCTGAATTAGGTATAATAAGATTGTCGCTGTGCAGCAAACATGCAATTTTGGAACTCTGCAGTGCTCAACTGTAATTACCCATTACTGGTATTAAATCACAGGGGAGACTGTAATTATTACTACAGTGGGGGTGATAATTTAGTCAGGTTCATGAGTCCAGAAAAGTTCCTACATGGGGAGATGATAATAAGGCAACTTTTCCCATAATGCAATTGGAACTCTCCTTAAATTGGTCACAAACTTCCCTTTATGTTCTAAACATCCATGACCTGGCACGAGGCCCTTAGCCACGGTGAGGCACACTGAGGCAACTTGCCTCTGTAGAATCTTGGAAAAGAATCAAAACTTTGAGCAGTGATTCTTAAACTGAAAATATTTAGGTGGATTTGCTCGTTAAATTTCAGGACTGGCTACGGGCCTGACATATCAACAGTGAAATCAAAAATCTACATTTAAGGATACACAAAAAACGGCAATATTTTATATTTTAAAATATACAAAAGACGGAAATATTTTATATATTTTATAAGTTTCTAATAAGAGAAGATATGCACAGATATAATTAATGCCTATGCTTTCTTATATATTGACCCAAGATAAAGAACACGTAATTATTAAAACACTTCCCGCCTTGAACAACCTGACCCTGTATATCACACCTCATTTATTTCATTGAAAATGATTGTCTACTCACAACTGTGATTTGATTTGAAAGAAATCATAGAACGTATCTGAAAGCGTATCTGAAAGCGTAAAACCCCCAAGGCAGCTATCTGTAGCCAATTATAGTCATTTTATTTATGATTATGATATCAAATTTTGCCATTTAATACTATTCAATACCGATTCTTTTCCCAGAGCTTTCGTTTTGTGTCTTCTCGTGGGAGATTGTGGAATAGTAACTGGTTGTTGTAAATTGCCGTTAATTCGAAACAACGACAAATAACAGTCAATCGGTCATAATTTATTGTCAGCATTTATCATTAAACAATAAAACATCACCTTGTCGCGGAAATATGATTTGTGACTAGTCTGATACTGTAATACATTTTGTTTATAGCTTTCTGTCCTTTATTTTGAAGTATGTAACAACAGAAAAATTATACCAAAGTTTGTAAACAAGCAAGTAAATGGCTTATTACAATTTGTGCAAAACCGGCAAAGCGTTATTTTATAGCTTTACCTTAATTAAGCATCCAAAACCGTACTAACAAAACCTTGTTCACAGCGTATAACTGCTCGTAAATAATTTTTACTTATATAAGGTTCTGTGTTGAGGTTTTTAGAACCATTAAAATGTTTGCCAATTTTATTTAACTACAAAAACCTCCATCTAGCTAATACCAGTTTCCATGCATGGTGCACTTTTAAAGTTAATTGAATTTACAGTACTCAGATTGTGTGCATGCCTTTTTTCCTTTTTACTAAATGTATTGCATTGCACACTGCCATTTGTATCCTTGTTCTGCTATTATTACAGATCTCGTTTAATGCCTAATCTTTATATTATGCACAATGCATGATACAAAACTGCAAGCGTATGTAATGCTTAGTTTGTAATGGTTTTAACATACGTGTACCTGTAAAATGCATAAAATACACCAAATGGTATGTTTTTAATATTATATTGTATGTACCTTTAGGCTGGCTTTCAGCTTGTTTTCACACTGTGGGATGTCCATTGACTTGGGTTTCCATTCCAGCAGCTGTAAAAACACAATGATGACATCATTTTAAAATCTTAAAGTATTTCTCAAGTATGGAAATTACCACCATGTATTAATCAAGTATCAGTTTAACCTTGCTTGTATATATGTACAATCAAATTTGGAGTTTTCTATTTCTCTTTGTTATAATGCCATAGGTTTAAAGATTATAAGAGCACAAAATAATCAAAAATCAATGGAATTAATACCTGTAAGACAAGATAACATATTATGCAATTAATGTCAAATTCCTGCAAAAAAATATGTGATTTGTGAGAATAATTTGTTATCCAAAATAAACTTCACCACCCGACCCCTATAACACCACAGAATCTATGCAGTGCGCACCACTGTCAGTCAACGTCAGTCAATGTTCTGGTAGTGGAGTGTGTGTGTGGGAGAGTGTCAGACTCCAGATCGGGAGATCGTGGGTTCGATCCTCATGTTCTTAGTACTGGTTTTACCGAGGAAGCCATCGAGAAGGATTAATATAAGCTGTAAGAATGTGTTTCGCAATCAATGCAAAAGCAATATGTCATTATGTTCTGGTATAATTTCTGCAGCTTACCCTGTCTTCATCTTCTACCATGGTCTTCATGCTGATGTTGTGTACCTTGTTCCTGCCACCCACCAGTATGTAGTCCCCTTCTTGTAACAGAACCTTAAAGTAGTCAATCTCCTTGGCATCACCAGCAAACGCTTTTATCTCGAAGCTGAGCTCTGAAATATAAAAATACAAACATGACTATCTCAGCTCTAGTATATTGAAAAACAGAACAAACACAGATATAAGCTTTAAAATATAGAACATAATATAGGGGAAATGGAACATGAATGTGATATCAAAGACCATCGAAACATGGAAGTCTAAGCTCTAAAATATCGAACCAGAAACATGCATCTAACTCTAACACAGAAGAACATTGATCTGTAAAACATGAATATCTCTAAAATATACGAGAAAATAAATGATCTTAATTCTAAAATAAAGGACAAAATGGAACATGAGTATACAAATACAATTGTCTAAGCTCTGTAACAACAAAAATTCAGCAAGTACTTTGGTGCATTCTGGTGTTATTAAATGCCTACTCTTTTTTGTTTAACTCTTTTTGCATCAATGAACAAATTATTATTTACATTTATATTTTTTTCAAATAACAAATAAAATAGTGTATTAACTTTAAAAAATATATAAAAACTTCCACCAGAATGGTGTGATATATCATCATTATATATAAATAACTGTTTCTCATCAACTGTTATTGAGAACTAACTTCATACATAAATTAATAACAATCATTTTTACAATCACCAGATATTGTGAACATTTATCATTTTAATGATATTTAAAGTGGGATCCATCTTGCCAAATAAATCTTGTAATACCGGACGACAACAACGTTGTAAAATACGATTTTATGGATAAAAACCCTTCTATCAGTTAAAATATCAATGCTTTATCAATAAATTTGACTCATAAATTTCAAATTAAATAATTTCTTAGGAAACTTAAGACAATTATCGCCGAACTAAATCCACAAACTGAGTTTAATGTGTTTAATTCAAACTTTTTGGCCCGTATAAAGCAAGGGAGATAATTTGTCAGGTAACTCGCAAAACAGATCAACAATCTTCTTCACCATCGACGACAACATAGTTTTTAATTGCAACTTTTCCTGGGGCAGTGAATCTGGGATAGGAAAGGTGACAATATGCCCCAAAACAGATCAAATATTTGAAAAAATATAGAATTTTAACTGTATATTTACCTGTATTTACTTTTTTTGGCAAATAAAACATTTATAATGCTAGCAGGCTTAATTTATTGCCACCAGAACATAAACTCATCATTACCCCTTATTTACACCTCACATATCAAGGGCTCAGTGAGGTGCTACTATATCTTGTTATATACTTACATACATAGTTACAACAGTATCGCGTATATCCCACGCATGCTACATCAAACACTTATATTCAAATGAGATACAGAGCCTGAAGCAATGTTTTAAAGATTCACATATTAGCAAATAATTCATATTTGAAGGATCAATTTTTGCATAGTACGGGTTATCTACTTTTATCATTTTCAGAACACTCATTTCAGAACACTCATCGTCAAAGTCTTGCCGAAATCAAACAAAATCAATATTTTCAAATTTTAATTTCGAATCAAAGGGATTTAAGTTTTGATAAATTTTGTCCCAAGTTATACTCAGCATAAGGTAACTACTAGATAACAACACCGGACACACCTGCGTTATCAAAATTACGATTACTGAAAACAAACATGGACATTAACATCTCATAATGAATGACCCTTGAGGGGTCATCATGAGACCTCCTTTCTTGTGTAGTATTGTGTTTTTATGATAGTATGTTACATCATGGTTTGTTTGACAGATAGATTAGAATGGAGACTTTTGTACAGACATAGCTTTAAGCAGAATGATATTAATTGCATCATTTGTGTGCCATGTGTGTGTGACACTGCGTGTGTGTGACGGAGCATGTGTGTAATAATGTGATTGCATGGTAATGCTCAAGAGCAGTTTTCAGTTCAGTTTCCGGTACTTATAAGGCAAAAAAACAAAAACCTGTGTTTCCGGTGGCCCGACCAACCCTATTTTTAAGGGGCTGACCCTAAAACTTTTTATTTTTAAAAAAAAAAATTAAATAAATAAAATCAAAAAAAATAAAAAAATACATAATTTGTTCTGAACAATGATTTATCTAAATATATCGAGATTAACTGACATCACAGAGCAACTTTCAGTTGTATCATCAACCTGTACGGGTTTATGAGATAAATACATGTAAAATCTTGAACAATACTCTTGACCACCTGGGCAACAGTCCAAGGCCCCTTGCTTGATGAATGAATGAAGCTGTTACTCATAATGCCTCATATTGTCTACATCAGTAGTCAGGGGTGACTACTGTAGTCCTAATCAATTCAAGGGCAAAACCATTGAAGGCACTTAAAACACAATATCCCCATAGTTCAAGGGTAAGAGATGATGAAACACAGCATGTAACCCTGCGTATGATCTGGATCAAAGAGGAAAGAATAGAAAGTTATGTTCCAAACAGTTCATGTCTAGAGGATTGTCTTCAAATACATATTGTCAGGGTCGAAAAACTGCAGCATTTCCAAGACTTGTTCTATGTAACATTTTAGGGCTGGGTAAGTAAATGGCATGGAATTGACCTAGCACAATTCATGACCTTTTTATGATAATGCCATATTGTTGGAGTTATTTTTCATTGACATTTAACTGAAGGTAGATATAGGGAACAAAAGGGAAGAATGTAATACGTACATTCTTTTGCAATCTCTGAGTTGTGAAAAAATAATAAAAGATAAATAAGCAATGTTGTTGCATAGACAATATTTTCCACAAAAACCATCACAAGTCAATTAAAATTGGTACACACAACAAATGCTCTCAGTGGATGACGTTGTCAGACTGGTGCGGGGTCATCGAATACAACAAACAGCATGAAAAAAACAAGCATCCGAAAGTCGCCTTCCAATTAATTGGATGTGATGTGGCGATTAGTAGAAGCATCTACTGGCATGTAATGAACCACACCATTACATGGCAGATCATCAAATTCCGAATCTGTTGTACCAACAACCTCCACCATCAACCGCCACATCTGCTCTCACTTGTCCGGAACAAAGGGAGCCAACTGATGCAGCCAACACATAACTTAGTATACACAGAAGTGCCCATTATAACTTGAGAGTCGACACAATATCAAGATATTCATACATTGGTTACTTCAGTTCCGAAAAAACAAGCAATGTAACCGTGAAAGAAAATGAGATGGTTACTAATGAAATTGTGTTCCTCAAAAAATTAAATCCCCAAATCTGGCACCCAATTGTTCTCTACAACCTCTTATTTTGAAGATTTAACTCTTAGCCTGCTAAGGGCGTCTACAACAGCCTTTGCAGCCAGTGTATCAGCAACTCGCAGGCTGATCAGGGTTTACACTGTCTGGCTGCTCATCAGTCAATTAACCAAAACAACCCTTTGTAACATAAATGGAATAGTCCAAATTAAAAGAAAGGACAGTCCATTATACATTCATAGCGGGCTAAGGGTTAAAGATGTGAAAAGGTGATGTTAACACTTATAATTATAAAATCTTATTAAGCTTTCCTTTTCATGTTGCTGCTAGTTGATTTCCAGACTTGATAAGCTTCAAGATAAGCTAACTGTGATACAGAGCAAAACATCTATGTATCTTTCTCTTTACATAATCATCTAACAAATCTTTGAAGCTAACCAATTCATATTCATCGTCACAACCCTGTGAAATCGTAAAAAGTCAAATCAGAAAAAAAATCACCACCAAATGGTGCAGAACTGTTCAAACCGTCACTGTTTATATATTGAATCTTCAACTCTCCTTCAAATGCTAAAATTTACTTAACCTATAACCTGATGTTCCAAGATAAACATTTCCACAGTTGCCTGACATCTTCGTTCGTTATCTTTTGATCTAAACTAACAATACTCATTTGGAGTAAAAGCGTGTCACTTTTTAAGGAACGGTTAATTAGAAACGAGATTCAATGCAGGCTAACCAAATGACCTCGGCTCAATGATTCAAATTAAACTGCACAGTCAAAAGTTAACGTGTCAGTCGCATTATTGATCGAATGATCGGCAATGCTAGACTAACTGGCCCAACTGTTTTCCATATTCACACCAGTTTTAAATCACATCACAATTAAAGTACAGACAAAATGGCCGAAGGTTTCACAATAACTGAATGGAAAAAACATTTTCATTTCATTAAATAATCAAGTAATCAAGGCAAAACACTATGCACCCAATGCAAACACACCCACCAAGTTAATCAATCATGATCAATCTCTCAGTCAAACGCTCAATCAATACCGCTGCACCTGAGTTCAGTAATAAGTGCAAACCTTCATAAAAAAAAAATACATTTGTATTAAACCAGTCAGTATGTGTGGTGTTCTTTCAGTCATATGATATCAAACTGAAGTCTGCTTGTAGTAGTGAGACGCACTGGAATACCATTCCCCCGTCACATGACTTGATTCCCCTACCCGATTCACATATTGAAATCGGGACAGGGTCGACCAATCCTAGTACTACCCTTTATATGCAAGGGAGCTGCTAGTAGCATTTTATGAAGTCTTTAGCGTGACCCGGCCGGGGATCAAACTCATGACCCCTTATAATTCTATATGATTCCCATTCTTTTAAAAGCTGAAAATGTATTTATTTGTAATTTATAGAAATTTTTTCTTGGAAAAGGAATAATTCAGAGTGTGTATCATGGAAAACTATACAAGACTTATGTATGTTAATGTTTATACTATTTGAGACAACTCAAGCTATCATCAAATAATATAGCCTGCATTAATATTGGCTTCTAACATAAGTGGTTCAGAGCTATTCAGAAATATTAAGGATTTTAAGATTTTATTTTGATTCCGATTGCAAAATATTAAAAAAACACAAAAAAAAACGCTGCGACGACAGCCAGTCTATACAGGACTATACTTCTTTAATAACACAATTTCAAATTAACATCCATGAAAACTGTAATTTATAAATATATAATACACTCTTCTTTTTTTTATTTATATAATTATAGATCGAGAAAACTGTAATTTATAAATATATAATACACACTCTTTTTTTTATATATATATAATTATAGATCGTGAAAAGGAATCCATGAAAACTGTAATTTATATAAATACTATAATACACTCTTTTTTTTATACTTCTATATAATCATAGATGGCGAAAAGGAACCATAAAAACAATAATTTATAAATATTATATTAAAATACACTCTTTATTTTTATATAAGTATAGATGGTGAAAAGAAACGTGAAATTGGACAACAATTTTTAACTCTGTGACGTAAACAGTTGAACACACAATTTCAGATTCACTACAAGGAATTCTCAAGAGCTATACTTTATAAGGGAAGGCTGTGATTTTATAGCATTTTGCCTGGAATTATAACTCTGTGACATGCTCTCATGCAGAATTAAAACTGTGATATAGTCTACGTTGTGCCTGGAATTATAACTCTGTGACACAGTCAAACACACGTCCAGATTATTTACACGACAATGATGATAGGGATTATACTTTGCATTTAGACCACACTTTTTTCATTGATTAGAATGACAATTCTGCAAAATACACACTTCAAAGTACTCATTAATCAAAAGATTTCATTTTCAGGTTTACCTAGCATGCAACAAACTAACATCATTTATTCAATAAAAACTAGCAACAGGTGAACGATGGAAGCACAAGAAATCTTGTTTTTGTGCATTTTTTTTTATATAACAGAACAAAAAAATTACAATGAAAAATTAGGACACTCATCGGGGTTTGAACTTGGAAAAATTATACGAAGCTGACACGTACTCTACCGATAGTGCCAAAATGCCATAAAAGCTGACTCTGTGGCAAGACAGTAGTAACGCGTTTAAAAACTTGTATATTTTCATACACACCCAACTGAACCCTCATACACTTATACATTTTTAAGAGGTTTTAAATTACTGGCAACTAGACAATGTCATCAAATTTTCGCCACAAATAAATCATTTATATTAAATTTTCCATCAAACTGGAAAGATATCCTCCATAAATCGTTCATAGTAATCAGTTATAAAGAAAGAATGGAGTTACACCTTTCAACATAATATTATTTCTTGTTCTAATGTAAACTATCAATTTCATAGACTTTTAGTCGGCCAACAAGTGTCAGAAACTTTTTTTTGTAGTTCTCTTTTTTTCCCTTAGAGATGCCAAAAAATATTTTTTGTAATGTCTTTTTTTAACTATTTTCTTTGTAGTCAAGTGGGCCAATGCTAGAACCCACACACATTGTATTTTATTTCAAGATAGCCAGATTGTTTTGATTTCAGGATTGCCATATATATTAGGCCAGTGTACTGTATAATGGACATTGTTGTCATATGTTTTTTATGGCTATCAGTTTCATTTTGACAGCTGATATAATTACCCAGTTAATTTTAATGTAAATATCCTTCTTTTTGTTTTGTATTTGTCCTTAATATGGGATAATTTCAAGGTCACTTGGCAAGGCAATGGATACAAATAGAGACCCTACTCAAGTACCCTGCCTTGAAGTACAAAAACACAGTGGATTATCTCCCTTTAAATTAGGCAGTTTTTCTTTTTATCTCAAGTCTAGCGCACTTTTCAAGTACCATATTCCTGCACACATTCATACAGCACTACTTTTTTATTGAAAACACCCTCAACCATAACGATTTCTGTCGTGACAGAATCAACGCATACCCTGTTTACCAATAAACTACAGGAGTACCTTTCCAATCTCATATTTATTTGTTTTTCGATCTTCTATTTAAAAACAGGATTTTCTAAAAACTCTGACCAGCATGTGTAAATATCCCACTGTTTGATCTGTGTCACGACTTTATAACTTTTGAGCATCTGTATCTTCTATATCGCAGTGGAAGGGCCCTTAAAGTGTCAAAAACTACCAAATATTGATGTTTTATCTGCCTATCTCCCCTTATGACGTCAATCGTGAATGAGCAAACTTGTCATGGTCATATTTCCCATACATTATCAGCTAGGTGAACTCATTACCAAAATGGTTTATTATATGTGTATTATTTTAATATTAATAAAGTGACAATGTCTTAGTTCCATATGAAAGGGACATATGGCAATCTTGTTTTTTACAAGCTTGTGATGGCCATTAGTTTTTCTAAATAAATGCATGTTTAAAAAGTTTTATTAATTATTTTAATAGATCAAAGCAAATTGGTTTTGGTAATTTCTGATTATATTGCATTATACACGTAGGTAATATTTTAAAACCTTTGGCAGAATAAGGAAAAAAATTAATGCCAAACTGTATTAATTTTTATTTAATGCTGTATAACAAGGTTTAAAATCAAAATCATTATGGATTGATTCATATAAGTGCCGATTTGGATGTTCGATAAAAAAGATTTGCCGTGTGTCCCTTTAAACGCATATCCAAAGATCACTCAAAATCTGACCCAACATCTCATCACACAATACGAGCATGAGACCACATAAACCAGCATAAATTGTTGCCAAAACATGTTGGCCTTAAATATACACGGATACAAAACAGTTGTACTAAATAATTTTAAACAAACTCGATATCCACTACCTTTTAACACAGGATAAAGGCTTCAAACCTAACACTATCTATCATAGACAACCCAGGCACCATGCCAGTAATTAAAACATAGATCTACGAAGTTGGGTAATGACCAAACAATAATTAATTATACATTGTGTACCCTAAAACCTCGACTTCTGCTCGACTTCAACACGACAATGGCACGGAGGCATAATTTGTCCTAATTAATTTAATAATTCAAAATGCGATTATCTCTAACGTAATTTAGTGATATTGGCCAAGTTACCATCAAGGTAGAGTGTTTACGTTCTATAGAATTGTATACCCGTATTTGTCTTTATGGGTGTTCCACATGCGATGCTGTCACATAAATCATAACAAAGGTAGATAGTCATAACTTGGAACAGTTGTTACTGTATCTTATTACGCAGCACTTTTTGCATAATATGACAACGGATGATTTTATCGCACGATTTAAATATGCGTAAATTATTTTTAATACACATACGGAGCATCTAGTGCAGGTCTTTAATATGCTAACTAAGACCACGAATTAAACATCTGACAAATCTGCACAAACAGCTACAGGAGTTTTCAAGCTCAAGCAATCAGTATAAAAAAGCTGGAACCCAACACTGAAAGTATTAAAGTTATTTCTCTGTAGTTTTAACACCTGAACTTGTTTGTGCTCTAAATGACAAGTGACTGAAAACTCTGTCACATCTACAGAGCCCCAGACAAGCAATTTTTGGGAGTATTTCAACTTTAAAAATTTAGGAAATCAGCATTGAAAAAAAAAAATAAGGAGTAAAAGTCAGCACTGAAAATCTAAGATTCTAGTAGTAAAATGGCATATTTGTGTTTAAAAAGTAACATAACTATAACATTTAGTCTTTAAAATAAATAAATCAAAATCAGCAATTATTTAGAGTTTAGAGGGTAAAATATCTCTAAAGCTTATCTGCAACTCTGGACTCGATAGTATCACTATAAAGCATGAATAAATTGGCATACAATACTGCACATGCACTGTTAATTGGCATACAATACTGCACATGCACTGTTGTTTAATTATATTTATGATAAGTGTTTCTTTGGAGAGACAATACAATACAAAATTAAGAAGAACTGAAGATTATCTTTTTAAAATCTCCAATTTTGGCAACCTATCAGTTTATTTACGTTCATCGAACAAACTTACATATTGATTCAGGGGATTATAAATCAGTTTAGACCAAACAAGAAGTTTTTATAGAAAATCTTATTAACTGGGAAATCTTTATTAGGGAAGACTCCTTTCCAATAAAGTTTGATTATTCAAAAAATTAATATTTACATTTCGTAAATGTGCTCTGGTGTTCTGCACAGTTATACTAATCTTGTACTAAAAGAAATATGAAATCATGCCAAGATATTGATAATGTAAACAAATCCAACTTTAAAACCCAGGATTATAATGCAGTGTTCGTGTACGATATGAATATTAAAACTACATGTATTTTTTATTCGACAACCAATTCTTCAATTCCTTATATAAATAACAGTAGCCAAATATTGCATTTTTACTAAACTTAAAAAGGGAAACAAGTCATCTGGTAACATAAGGGAAGTAACATAAAAAGTAAGTTACATAGCCAATGATTTGTTCAGTGTTTAACATCGTTTTCCAGCATAATTTAGCCTATGGTAATTTTTTTGTAGCGGAAGGAGACCAGCCACTTATTCCTTACCACATGTAGAACCAGTACTGTCTTCCTCTGGCAATCCATATAGACACTTTCTCAGTTACAAATCAAGCTCCCAATGGGATTCGACCGAAGCGGAGGGTTTCAACATCAGCAACTTTACCCACTCAACCACAGAGACTCTCCATAACCAATGAAAATGAATTCCTGGTATTATATATCAAAATTAAATGGATGAGAAAACCACACAATTTGGGTACTGTATTTAAAGTGCATAATTACACTTGTTTATCTATAAGAGGTTCTCATCAATGTCATGGCATGATGGGTGTAATTTTCTGGGATACAGATCTTAATTGCAAAATTTAATAACTTGTGAAGTAGTGAAACAGTTTAATTACTGGGTAATAAAACGTTAATACATCTATCTTGTACCTATTGCATAAAAAATGTGAAATTTGACCTAATTATTTCAATTTTGTAAACTTTTGTCACTATTAGGTTTCACAAAATATTTTGCAAAGTTAACAGTTTAATGACCACCTGCAGCATTTAAGGATATTTCACCAACACTTTTCTGTATCAGGTATAGCAATAAACGTCATTACAGCCAAATCAAGGGAAATAAAACAAATGTCATTAAAAGATGCTTAAAGCTAGTTTTGCACGAGTGCTTAAATTAACCCTCAACCCGCTAAGCACGACTATTATAGCATTTGCGTCCATGGTAAACCCTGATCAGCCTGTGAGTAACTCGCAGGCTGGTCAGGGTTTACAATGTCTGCTGATCAGTTATTTCCCCCTGAAACACCCCATTGTCACATAAATGGAATGGTCTTATTTCAAAGAAAGAAAAACGGTCCATTATATATATGTATCGGGTTAAGGGTTATCATTTTCCAACCCAATAATTGTGTGTGTGTGTGTGTGTGTGTGTGTGGATTAAAACCTCACACCATAGAGCTATACACCTCTATCCCCTGTGGGTTCACTCCCAGGCAGAGGCATACCTGATGACAAACTTCTTCAAAACATTTCCCTCGGAGGGGGTTGTCCCAATATAACCTAATACGACATGTTATGGGACATTAAATCCCATTTATTTTCAATTGTTATGTCAATTAATAAAATATATTATTTTAAAATTACTGATATTACTAATGGCAAACAAAACTTTTAATAAAAATACTTGATATTGAGCAAGCTTCAGTGCAATTATGCAATCATTTTGTCTGAAAATTATCACAAAGTGCTTCAAAGAAAATTATCTACCATTACATTTATGTTCCCACTTGACAAAACTTAGTGATCTCATAGGTGAAACCTATAATAAATACCCTATAGTCGATCATTTACCAATGCATATAGATCGGAAAACTTGTATTTTAACTTCCCACAAATATGATTCACAGTTACAGGAAATCTTGATTCATTCCGGAGTTATTATTGTTTAGGTTAATTAGTTTTCCTGTTATTGGTTATAAATAATTCATCAATCAATTATTACTCATGATATACATGTAATAACCAATGCGTAATATATAAGAACAATCATTGAGTTATCGTGAACAATTGAGAAATCCAAGAAAATTTACACATTAATAGTAAGAAACAATGGTTTCTTTCGATATTTGACTGATGAAGAAGAAACTGGGAAATTAATTAAAACATTACTCAGCCATTGTCGTCAGTTCTATTCATAAATGTCCAGTCTCGCATTGTGAGCCATAGCAAGTCCACTTAACCCTTAGCCCGCTATAAATGTATAAGGGACTGTCCTTTCTTTGAATTAAGACCATTCCATTTATGTTACAAAGGGGTGTTTTGCAGAAATGACTGATGAGCAGCCAGACATTGTAAACTCTGATGGCGAGTAAATCCTGCGAGTTACTCGCAGGCTGATCTGGGTTTACAAGTAACTTGCAGGCTGATCTGGGTTTACAATGGATGCAAAGGCTATTGTAGTCGCCCTTAGCAGGCTAAGGGTTAAGAAACAATAAAAAAATATTTGTAAAACTGCTGATGGAGTAAACGATGTAGGAGTAAAATTCAATGAAAAACTATTGTATACTTATTGAGTGTAACTGTGTTTTTTACTAATAATATATTTTGAACAAATAACCACAAACCACATGTGATAATCAAATGAACTAATTTGAATAATGAATATCAGAAATGTCCTTCGCATATTCTTTGTTATTGAATTGGAAGGTTCAAGCGAAGGGAAGGATACACAGGAATCCTGGAACCATTCCTTTCGCTTACTATCAAATTGATTTCTATTTTCTTTAACATGTTAGAAGTATAGTCTCCAAAACACAGGACTGCCCGATATATATTTTAGTCCCACGGACAAGCTAGGGGAAGTGCCTTGCCTGAGGACACACCAAAGTAACCCAGTGGCGCTATCAAGGCCTGAACCCGTGACCTCGGCGTCAACGTGCTTAACACTGGCCTACTGTGGCCCCTTATTTCTTTTGAGTTAATCATACCAGAGTGAGGATGATGATTACTTTGTATGGATAAACAAGACAAACAAGACAACAGACAAGACAAGACAACAGACAAGACAACAGACGCCTAAACCACAAACTGTTAAACACCTTAATTTGTGTAATATTTAAATAGAAACATTTCTGTGATGCAAGAAAATGCCGCCTAGTTATTCTCAACGTTTAATTAAACATGTTTAACATTATTCATTTAAACCAACAATACCACTAAACCAGAAACAACAAGGTGAAATATGCTACTTTTGCACAATTTCATTAACTCTAGGGAATTTGTACAATAACACATCAAAAGAAATCGTAACATGCTGTCTCTGCCCATAGGTTACATAACATAAAACGTGTAAATGCATCTAGACTGTCAAATATTTTGCAAAAGGAGCCATGTTTCAAGCGCGACATATTGGATGTCTCGCAATGAGAACATTCCTGAATGGACAAAAACAGTTCTGTATAGTCATATTCCTCGCATACCAAGTTTTATATGGATTAAAACTTTTGCTTTCTCTAAAAAAAAAAAAAGAGTCCTTTAACCCTAATTTACGACTATAATAGCCGCGCCCATTGTAAACCCAGATCAGATGGTCTCATGAAAAGAATCAAAAAATCTATTTGATATCATAGTAAGAGAGTGTTTCAGGAGCAGTGGTTGCATGTAGAAGTATTCAATAGTAAGAGAATGGTTTGGCGACAGTGAGTACAGATAACAAAATCAGAGAATCTAAAATGATTCAGGAGCAGTCTGAAATAACAATGATGTTTTGATGGGCGTAAAATAACAATTAAATTCTAATATAACTTCAATTTTGTCATTTGAATCAAATTAGTTCATCGGCTACCAGGATATGACTATTATTATCAGGTTGCAAACCCACTCAATTCATGTTATCGGTACATTGGGTTTATAATTAAACCTAAAATGAGACTTGTTTTTCATATCCGGTATCCTCCAGACTTTTTGCGTACTTCCATTCTTATGAGGAGCATGCTGATCAGCCATTACCTAACATCAGCCACACCAACCAACTGTACTTCCTGGGGAAGTGTCCATTTTCAATACTCTGCCTAAAAACTGAACAGGCTTTGTAATTTAAAATCGAGGGCTTTCACCTCAGCTGTAACAGTACCTTTGTTGGGATGATTAGGGGAGTAATTTTGTTAAATTTACAGATGTTTATAATCAAACTGAACCTACATTATCTTGTATAAAATCAACCCTGAAGACTTTTCCATTGTTCCCTGGTAACAAAAACATACTTCTGAAATATTTTTTCTACATTTTTTAGTAATTTAGCCAAAGGGGATACTTTGTTTTTTGCATTAAAGTCATGTCATCAAAATTCACGTCTTAATTATGTTTTTTCGATTTTCTAAACAATGGTTTTACATTAAATGATGAAGTCAGTTTTATATGTAGTCAGTTTTAGATGTAGTCAGTTTTACATGAAATAGTGCAGCCAGTTTTATAAGAACTAATGAACGCATTCAGTAATCTCGGAATTTGTATGAATGTTTTGTACTTTCTACTTCCCCCCATTTTCCGAGGAGTGAAATAACACCTTCAGATAAATTACTTTACACCTAGGCATGACATCAAATACCGCAATAATACAGCTCCTCTATATAAGGCAAATTTACGACAAGAAAATGTTAATTAAAATAGAAGATATAGGATATATTGCTATTTGATCATAAAAAAACTTTTTTCTGACGTAGATGGGATGTCTAATAACTTATTTAAAGATTTGGGAGAAAACAAACACACCTGTGACTTTATCAAATAAGGATTTCTACACATGGTTGTACTATAGTGCCTTAACAATTTGACCTGCTAAAACCTTGTGAAGGTTGAACTAAATATACCACCGGCTTAGGCCTTATCTGGGGGAATATCTCCAGCAATAGGACAGCTGAGAGAAATTTTTAAACCTTGAAGAAATGCTATAAACTGGTATGCCAGTCTTTGACAACCTTTGGCTACCAACAAAATTCTATTATTTGTTTAAATTCTTTTATCCGTTTTACGAGACATCCTATTCAATCCATTGAATTCAATCCTGAGACCAATTCAATGTAACAATTTGTTTTCCCACCAAACAATTGGCAATATTCTAGCATCACAAATAAAACTTTTAGTATTTGAATCATCATTCACACTTATTATTCCCAATGAATCAGCAATATTTCACAAATTTGAATCGGGTAGAAAACTTTATTTTTACGTGTGCGATGACAGCTAAATTATGTCTTATATCTTCTGAATTATCTACTGAATCGCTGAAGCGTTCTAGTGGAACTCTTTAACAAAAGACCATCAAACCATACTTTTATTGTGTTTTTTGAAAGTGAAATCGCGTCCTCACTACTTAAGGAAGTTGACACAACAATTTTTAAGGACATTTTTATGGAGGCTTTATATGTGGTCAGTGGTTCAATTCTGGCTGGTCATTTAGGTCGTAACGGCTACGTAACTTAAATCCCACCTAATGTTTAGATGTACCCACACAGGTGATTTTTATTACCCCAAGTGGCCCTTCTTAAAAGTTTATTTTCATTGATGTAGGTGGCCGAATGGTCATTTAACTGCGCAGGTTGAAGCGACATTGTCTCGTTTAAGTGGCATGATGCCCAGAACATCATACGGTATCGCCGTTAATTGGACTGGAAAATAAAAGCGGACAAAGGAGAGTATGTAACCTGAAGTTTCTTAATCGAAAAACAACAATTACTGTACTACCACATTCAACATGACATCATTAATGTCCTTAAAAACAGTGTCCTTGTGAACAATAACACTCAAAAACTTATGTTGCCAAAATCTGGACATTTAAATAATTTCAAGAGGTTTATTGTCGGCTTATGTGTCCCATCTTGTTTCTCTGTTAAAAAAATTACCCAATTCCAATTTTATTTTCATTGTTGGACAAATTAAAACATTCCCCACGAAAAATTGATAAACTTCTACAAAAGGTGATATTGTGACTGCCAAACCAATAAAGACAAGATATATATCATCTGATATTGTCATTAAAGAATCCTCCAAATTTCTCATCTGGGCATTTCAATTCTTCATTTCTGCGACTAATGCAGGTTATTACATCCTCTGGCTTTCAATCACTCTCCAAAACATAGTATCCCCGTTCAAGAATTGATTGGGATTTGGGATTATTTGGTTAACGGCTGCTCCAGCCACTGCAATAATCACCAAGTCAATAGTAATAAGCTGCGAGTTATCTTGTCTCAGGCAGCAGCGGTATACCGTAATGAGACTTTCCTTAATTATCAGTTTGGCCGAAGACCACGATTCGGTAATTTACCATTTTCTGACTTGCCAATTTACCGATTTGTGATTTGCCAATATTTTTATTCTTGACTCGCATGCAAAATGTAACTGAATTATCAAAGCTTACACTGCACCGACAAGCTAAAAGAAAGAATTTATCATGGCTTTGCAATGGTCTAAATGCATATCAAGACCCCATGAATATTCAATGTGGCTTGCAGGACGAGAGGCTATTGCACTTTCCATCTTATTATTCATTTATTTAGATTATCAGTCTTACAAGCTGCAATATCAATTATGCAGACTTACAAGGCCTTTTTTTTCATATCATATATCACTGAACATAGATCAAATGCGATTTCTCTTATCCCCATCTTCCTACCATCTCCACAAGACAAAAACAAATCCTAATTTACGAAGAAAAACAACTTAGTGCAACAGATTTGTTTACACTACAAATGTACCATGCATATGCCAACATGCGCTTTCTTGCCAACATGCATTCAATAGTTCCTCAAGCACGAAAGACTTAGTTACGTCATACTTCAAATATTGACAGAAACACCGGCAGACAATATACTTTTTCCAATTACGACTGGCAATTGTTTCTGCTGCAAGTGCCAGAAGATAAGGTTAAGGCGTTTTTTCAAACCTAAGAACTGGATAATTTATATCATCAACACAGACTGATCTCACCCTAGACGAAGATCTCCCAGCTAAAGTAATTCTGGAACATTAATTATTTACAGGTACCTGTAAAACAATAGAGTACAGCTTCACTGTTTTGTTCATTATTCAGGAATTCTTAAAGACAGTTTTTACGATCAAGAAAATCTAGAAATTAGAGTTCCAGGCAGCTCTTGACTACAGCACTACATAACATTTACGCAGCGTTTCACAAAGGCATTGTGTTTAGCTCCTGATATTCTATATACTTTTAATTAACATCTAATTTGCACTTTAATTGTTTCTAAAAAGCACCCTATCAATCAATCAATACATGCACTGAGTAACCATATAACAGAACCTGCATCATGTAATTACATCACCCCTGAAGTAAATTAGCAGGAACAGTTTACAGCCAGACTGGCATTGCCAATAAAAAAAATATCTGAAGTCGCTCGGTGCAAAAAAAAACTTACTTCAATACATGCAAACTGTGTACTCACTATTGATAGATGTTTTGTCTAATTTTTTTAAACCCACTCCCCCCACAAAACCTCACCGTCACACCCCACCCCCACAGAACCTCACCACCACACCCCAGACCCACAAGACCTCACCACCACACCCAACCTCAGCAAAACCTCACCACCACAACCCACCATTTAAACAACAAGTCAATTTATTTCAAACGAATTGGAATACACAATTAGTGATGTATTCTGGCACTTGACTAGTACAAGTGTCTGTAGTAGCAGAAAGTGTCAATATCTTATTTATTGCTCCTTGACTATGATCCGTTTTGCCAGTAATATTCTAATAAAACAAATTATTTTTGCTACAATACAATTCAAGTTTTTATCGATCCTGATAATTTTAGTAACATTTATGTTAAACAAAAATACATGGTCTATTTATGATGGATGGATGGCAGGTTGTTACTTAGATGTTTATTTATTTATTATAATTCATATGATCTGATCTGTCAAATCTGCAGTTTAGCATGAAATAAGTAAATAATACACGCCTAGAAATGCACAGCTGGGCGTTACCCAAACCTTAGTCAGACTAAACTCTTTATTAATTGAATTATTTGTACAATATCTATACAACCAATCTAACAATTATATATCAATATTTGACTGCAACTTACATCAAAAGGCGATTACATGTCATTACAGTATGTACTGTAGTAGGAAATATGACATTTATTTATTAAGGGTGGGACATTCTTAGGTCTTTAATATATTAAAAAAATCGGCACAATGCCCTTATTTATTGTCTAAGGTGGACGGCTGATTACACATATCAGTTACAAGCAAATAATATCAATAAAACTTCTTTATGCAGATGACGTCACATCGCTTTTAAGTTTTATGCAGTTTCTCTCATGATACAATTCAAGAGGTTTGCACTTATTTTCTAAATTCAAATGAGCAAGAATTCCTTGAATATACATTTTAAAACTATATGTACCTTAGCAGCAACATCCAAGAAATGCAAAACAACAGTAAATTTCTAGTTTTGAGATATTTAACTTAGGTAATTAACAAGGTTTCTAATTTGGACTATTAATGGGACCCTTGATCATTTACTTGACTGAATTTAGGAACATCTTTATCACTTTATAGCATTACGTCATCATTCTTAGCTAATAAAACCAAGAATATTTACTACAACATACTCAGGTATTGTTTGTCATAAAACACATAAATATAATTAAATTAACTAAATTAATTGGTGCAAGAACCAGCTATTCACAACAACAGAACGCAATTTAACCTAAACTATCAAACTTGTGAGCAAATTTTCTGCAATACATGCTTTAATTTGTTGTTTGTATTTGTATGTTTTAATAATTAATTAAGTCATTAAACAGTGGGGTAGTAGAGAAACAGGTGGGAAGGGGGTAGTAGAGAGAGGAAGACCAGTTTTAAATGAGTTCCCTTTAAGGACCCTTAAATAAGTTTTAAATGAGCTCCCTGTCAGAGACCTAAGATCGATTTTAAAGGAGCAAGACAATCCTGTTTACCCATGATGCAATATTCTTTTTTCTTAGTGCAGGTGCAGGTGAAAATTCTTTTATTTTTCTTTCCTCACTTGTAGCAAGTGCAATAAGCAAATAGAAATGTTTTTTAAATTACGAGTACAAAATAATTGGCATGCATCATTATATATTGGCATCATATAATCAAGTCGCGGGCTTGTTTGTAGTAACTGCCAATAACAACCTGTTAACAAAATTCTTTGAAATCCAATACTATTCAAATAATTTACAATTTAATGTCTCATTTCTGCAATCAGTTTAAGTACGAGAATTCGCACTACTTTAACGTGTCTTAGGAACTCAACTACTCGATCTAATGAACAAATATTGATAAATCGTTTTCGTGCATATTTGCGACCATACTAGAAATACTACGACGGTTGCTGTGAAGTTATCTGTGATCAATACATTACACGTTATCACCAGGCGTGCATTTCTTTATGTGAAAGTGAGCCTTCATTTACACCAGACATGCACGCAGGTAACCCACATGTATTTTATGCAAACTTGAATTATTGATCAGTTGCCCATGCTTTTTCTCGTAAACCCTTCTTTATCTGGCGGTCATCTAGCCAGCAAATGTTTTTTGTTACTCATTGGTGTAAACACGTAACTGATTATCCAATCTTGCATACAATGCACGTTGCCAGAGGCATCGTCCTATACAAGGCATGACTCACGTAAAGAAAAAACACCTGACATGCAAGTGTTTTGGTTTCAAAACAAGATTAACTCGAGTTGGACCGCGGACTTCTTTTAAATGTTTTCTATAAACACAGTCGCTCGTAAAGTGTAATCTTTAATCCTATTCCAGCTTTTTAAATCGTAAGTCAAATATTACGTACAGTGAAAATGAAAAGCTTGATGCGCTTCTGATATACTTTTACTAATCAATTCTATGTGTACTAGAAATGTGTCCATGGGACATGGATGCCCCCACTGAAAACAACGAGTGTAAAACATAAAATTTGATGAAAAGGGGCAGTAACTCTGGTAATACTGGCTCGATTTTGACGCCGAAACGAAATACACATCTTGACATCATAGGTAAGCATCCTGTAAAATTTCGAAGCAATTGGCTGAAAAGTGTGGGAGGAGATAGACACACAAACTTTTCGGGACGGACGGACATGGCTAACGCTATATGCCCCTCACCATTCGGTGGCGGTGGCATAAAAAGGCGGGGGCATAAAAAAAAATCTACAACAGTTTACTTTATGATGAGATATTATTTACTTTCCATTATATATATAATCTGACAACTGACTTTGTAAAATAGTTATACATGATTTTCGACCAACATTATTCATTCAATGGCACATATGTTTCAGTCTTTCTTTAATAACAGTAAATGAGCTGCAAAATTGATGCGAACTAAATTATATAATCAAATACAGTTTAACTTTAATCATACTTTTAAATTAAACAATTGGCTCTCTGAATCACACACGATTGCAACGTTGCTATAACCACGGCTGAATGCTGTTGTTTTTCTTTTTGAAATGTTTGGTTTAGACTTCTGTACTATCTTTACATTTTAACCAAATTAGTTCCCTTCACCTCTGCACTATCAAGCTTACAGTTAGGCAAACTGTTTGGTCGGACAACTGAAGAAAATATTTATTTAAGGCGCTGTTTCCACGTCTTCAGACCAATCTTCGACTAATATGTCACTGATAAAATACAGTCCAGTCATTCTGACTCAGTCTTTTTGTGGAAGCTTTAAAAAAAATGTAGACCCTGTTTTATTTCTTCTCACTGTGCAAACTCTTGCCAATTCTATGGACAGAAAAGCCAGAGATAGCCCATTCAAAGGGACTGTTGACTTTCCATATTTTCCTATAGAGTCAGATTAACAACCTTTTAATATATACTCTGTAAAAAAAGTTTTGGACCATGGTAGTGTTCGAACCCGTACAATGATCTCTGAACCATGACATTCGACCATAATCCTTATTATCTCAGTTGATATTTCACAATAGATCAACAATCAACAATAATTATTGTTTGCAATGAAAGTTTGCGAAAAAATAATAATCTTTTTATTGGTTACTCGAATGTGTCCGTGACTGTTACTTTTTATGGACTTTGCAAGATTTTTTACAGACCCTTTGTGTGTTCGCGATATTTTTTAAAATCAAATCTTGTTTGGAATTTAATGTTTCTGGTACCAAATTAACAGGGTAGGGTAGACCTTGGTTACTAAAAAATGATACTTAAATTCTATCCACTAGTTTTATTTTCATTTGACTTTATATACCCTGGTCCAAAACGTTTTTTACCGAGTATATGTATTTTGAGAGTGGCCTTATTACAAGGGGTTAATTAATCCACAGAGCCTAGAAACACTTGTTGTTTCAACACCCATATTCTATGTAAACATTGTCCATTGGATAAACGCATTAATATTCTTTTCAACTCGAAAGAAATAAAGGTTTAAACGTTGACACTGTTCCCCATTTATAAGGACAATGATCCTGCGTTTAAACACAAAACCGTGACAATGTTTTCATAAGCCTAGTAAAATCAAACAACAATACAGATTGACACCTTACTTAAGATGTAGGTTTGACAAAGCATTGCCCAGGTGTTTCGAAGACCAGGTCATCGTGTTTACGCTTCCAGTGTGAACGAATCAAAGCCATCTTTGTTACCTGCTTGCTTTAAATTTTGTGTAATGGCTGCCACCTGGCAATTAACTGTGGGACAGTTTTAGCTGAAGCAACAGTTCATTCAACCTCAAAAGGGGTTGAAAAGGGCTGTTTAAAAAGGACTGTTTGAAAAGAGCTGCATTGATATGCAGCATGTAAAGAAATGTTTGATTTAGGAAATTCTTTAATATCGGTCCAATTTAATATCGGTCCAATTGAATGCTATATTGATGCGCATAATATATTTCTTTATAATTATTCTGTATTGGTAAATATTTGTGAGCTTGGACAGTAACTGCACTAATTGTCTTATACTGCAGATGTAGGCACTGACAGATTCCTAGCACTTTTATCATCTAAAATTTATTTTAGGTTTGTATGTCGGACTGATAAATGGACTGTCAATTGCTAGAACGACACAAAATATCTGAGATTCACACTAAACCACACAGACCTATCCAGCTACACATTTTAGTTTTTGTACCCATGTGCCAACATTCAGAGTTTACTTTGATCTAGTACCACACCATTGTGAGAATTCAGTCATGTACATTGCATTGTCTCACATTTCTGTCAGGGCCCCTTTGTGTGCAAATTGTAATCCAATTTTCAGGGGCCTTGTAAATCGCGAAAGGGATTGTATAGGGAAGACATAAATAGAGGCAAGATCAAAAGGGAAAACTCAGTAAACTAGGAGTTTAATTATAAGACACCATGGTTCCCGTTCTTACTGAAGTGTAAAAAAAATATGTTGAGGTTTGTACTTTACTAGTAATTTGGGTAGATTTTCTGGCAGACATAAAATTGTTTGACATTGTGATGGAGACATACTGGCTGGCCTCATTTATTTTTAACCACAAATTGAGGCATATGGAGAGTTTGTGTAATTTTAATGTTTATAGTCCCTTAAGGTACAACACATTACAGTGTGGACTGAAATATGATGGAATTCTTACCCAAGGTACGATAGTGTGGCCTGTAGAGGCATATGGAAAAATTTGGATCTATTTATAAATGATCCAGCCCTCCCCTTAAACTGACTTTATAATCAAACACTGCTTTACAAACAGCTTAACCCCTTACTGAGCCCCTCCCCCCCATCAAATATCACAGATGTCAGCTCTGACATGTTTTCAAAAGGAATCACTCCACACCTTTTTACAGGGCTTCAAAACAGCTATATTGTGAAATGTTGTGACATGTGTGAACACACAACCCAGTTTAGCAAACGTGTCACCTCACTAAACTATTGGATAACATGCTCCAATTTTTACCCAAGACACGCTCTGTGTTCATTCCTACACATTCAAGAGTTAGCCCTATGTGAAATTGATATTTAAATAAGGTATTAAAATAAACAGACAGAATTTTGAATTGTCGGGCACACAACCGATTGTGTTGTAATTAATCAACGTTATAGTGAACAATTTTAATCCTTGAAATGTATGCAAAACTATGGAGTAGAGCTGGTACACAATTTCATCTTTAATTAAACAATAAATTACTTTTAAGAAAAAACATTGATCCATCGTTTTCCCAAAACAATAAACACTTGCCATCTTTTTGGTTTCAAATTTGCAAAACAACTTATTGGCCTCTGGGAAAATGTGGCTCTTCTTTTACTCACGAAAAGCTCTAAAAATGAACCCAAATTGATTAATATGTTTAAAGGTAATCTCGCAGCTCCCTCGTCAGCCATAGATGTTAACGAGCATATAAATTACTCATGTAAGTGTTGCCACACAAGTTTACATAGTTTATCGATAAAATAACAAACCAGTGTTTTCTAGATCTCGAATAAAATCGTGTTTATTGAACTTGGATAAATGTCACCTTGAAGACTTAATATAGATAATGAATACATTTATAAATATCAAGGTATAGATAAACTTTCTAAACTAGGAAATAATTCCTGGAACTTAGATATGAACTTAGGTGTGAACTTATAGTACCGTTATAGTACGATGATTTTATAAGCGTGCGTGTATAATCACTATTACAGGGATATATCTCTTCACCTAAGGGCTTACTTGTAACTGAGTATAGAGACTTATGTTTTATGCAGAAACCTCTGTTTTATATTTCATTTGAAAGACCGTACGTTTTCCATTCTGACCCTGCCTTATCTGCCTTATCTGATGCGATTTTAACTTTTTAAGAGGTCTCTTTATACACTAACCCTTAAAGGTGAAATATAGCGTGTATTTTGAGTATATATTCGGAAATATACGTATATAATATACAATATTTTCAAATCTTACACTTATTGGTTGTCCCGTTTTCTCACAGTAACCAATTTTATCCCATAGCGCACACGCTTCGAGTTTCGCCCTTTTTGAAGACAGGTAAGTGACACGTGATCCTGTGACGTCATTGGTACCAAACGATTCGCGGTGTCGCATTGAGTTGTATAGTATTGTCTATGTAGGATTACGTTTTATGGTACTTGTTAAAAATGCCGTGTGTTGTTGCTGGGTGAAAAAGTTTGCATAAAGAAGGACAAGATAATAACCTAAGTTTTTTTCGTTTCCCTAATCGAGATAATGATATATTAAGATTTGAAGTGTGGGTAGACGTTACCGAAGAAAATCGCACGACTCGTCGAGAAAGTGGGAACCTACGAAAGACGCGCGAGTTTGTAGCAAACATTTTGAGTTGACTTCGTGGGAAGTCCATCCTTTGGTTTCATTATCTTTGAATTTGGAGAACAAAAGGCCATGCAGATTAAAATCAACAGCGGTACCAACGATATTCGACTATAAAAATGAGAAGTGCATAACCCCGGCGTCTCCAAGCAAGTTGTATTCGCCTATTCGACCGGCGTTGAGGAAATTCATACATGAAGTAAGATTGAAATTTATGTTCAATTATCTTAGCACCTCATCGGGTATACGTATGATAAATTGAAGGAAGGTGTATAGTCTTAGATCTTTATATACACAGTGAATGTTTAGCTGTTGAATTAGAAGCATGCGTCTTTACGTGAATCAATGAAGAGTTGATGGCGCTAATATTATGTAGCCGTCTTTTTTTAAAAGATTGCTAAGAACGTTCAGCATATAAATTTAAATGAATCCGGTGAGAAAAATACTGTGTCTTTGTTTCCAAATTTTAATTTTAATAATTTTAAATTATACACCCTCTTCTGCCAATAGTATTATAGATATATATTATCAACTATTTAGGGCTATGGATTTGAAAAAAAATAATAAAATGTTTCATGGATATTTATAACAAGGCAGAAAATTAATAATATTACTAGCTTTTTTTATTAATTCAGTAATTTTTTATGGCAAAGCAACAACAATTACGCCTCTTAGCTCGTGCAATAAGTAAAACAAGTATAATAGTATAATATACTTTATATTATGGTAATTTGATATATTTGGTCTGTTTTCGATCTGTATACTTACTAACTGTCTATATCGTTCTCATAATACATTTGGCTATATTATTTAAATCATAGTATTTTTCTCTCTTTGTGCGCCACAAATATCATGTGATATATCCGTCTTGTGCAATACGCGTCTGCCCTCGGCGGTATTTCACCGCTCAAGTAATTGCAATAAACAGGAAATATATCATAAAACTAGGTTTCCCTAAATGGTGCCTGCTTTTGTGATATACCGACGTATGTACCCAAATTAGGCTGCACTTCAATAGTGCACCGCAATATTTTATTAGTCTGTATTGATATTTGGGGGCACGTGGAGACTAGAGAGCGTGTCATATTGCAAACACCGCTTCTAGAGTGTTTGGTGTTGATAGCGACTTATGGCAAATATATAATACTATAGCAATTATGGCGCCGAAATTATATGCTGTTTCATTTATTATTGTTTTTATTCATTTTTTATCAATTATGGATAATATCTAATAAATATATTTCTTCCATGTCTACTTATCGGCAAAAAAAATCTGACGCTCGTATTACCATAGAGTTACATACATATATATCCATGTATAGGTATAGACCAGGTCCATTCATTCGGAATATACTACATTTCGCGGTTATTGTGTATGTACCAAGATATTGCAGTGTTGCGGGTGACTTACTGTCAGATTTCGATGAAAACAATGTTTACGTTGTTTTTTTGTTTGTTGTTGCTGTAAGTGTATAAATACGCTATTTTGTTAGATTAGTGAACAGTGTAATAAACCACTGAACGTAACGAATGACATGACACGATAGTCTTTACAAGCTCTCAATTTGCACCTGCACCGCGTACGACTTCATCATCAGTTGATGAATCCGATGTATTTTCGTCCTCAGACACGTATTCTGGCTCCAAGCCTAAAGGTTGCACATGGTGTAACCGTTTTATCACGGGCATTTCCTCTGACATCGCTTAATTCTCACATTTTCACACAAGGTATACTGTTTTGCGTTCAGTCCCAATGTAAACAAAAAATAGTTTGTTCCCAATGACGTCATTTCCGGTAATTCGCGCAAGAGTTTTTCCCCTTAGATTTTTTTCGATTTTTTAGCAATGCCTGTTCGCCTTTTCGGTTTTTATCTTTAAAAACATATTTCCACTAAACATACATCAATAGCATAGTAAACATCGTATTTATAATGATATTTAATAATTAAAAACATATCAACAACGGATTTGTTGATTTAGGACAAATTTCATCTTTAACTCGCTAAGCACGACTATAATAGCCTTTGCGTCCACTGTAAACCCAGATCAGCCTGCGAGTTACTTGTAAACCCAGATCAGCCTGCGAGTTACTTACACCACAGGCTGATTACTAGCAGGCTGATCAGGGTTTACAATGTCTGGCTGCTCATCAGTCATTTCTCCAAAACACCCCTTTGTAACATAAATGGAATGGACTAAATTTAAAGAAAGGACAGTCCACTATACATTCATAGTGGGCAAAGGATTAAAGAGACATATTTCTTCACATAAGGCCTTACTGGAGTGTAGTGTGTGTGTTTTTTTAAATGGGGAAACCCATTTTAAATTTCATTTGAAACAACATATGTTTTCCATTCAGGTTTCATGTGATTTTATTTTTTTAAGAGGTCGCTGCATACAAAGTTTGATAAAAATAAACAACCAGCCAACCCAGTTATAGCAGGTTAGGTAAAAGTAGGACTCCGACACAGTTGCCATATTAATGACTCCACAACAAAGTCCTCCACATTTAGGAAGTGACAAAGTGATATACCTTAGGTTTGATCAGTATTAATTGTATTTTTTTAGTATCTATGTCCACATGTAGTCGACACTGGGTGAATGACACTCTAACATCAAAAATCTCAGCTTCAAAAATATTTTCGTTGGAAATTTAAGTCATTAAACCAACAGAAGGTGTCACTCCAAATTTTAGGAAAATTTTAATTAATGTTACAAGATCCACTTCATCATACACTGGTGTCAACATTCTAAGGGATAAACAAAACTTGAGACAGCGTTTGCTATTCAGACAGTCTAAGTTAATGTTTCCTGGTGAGGGTAGGGTCAATTTCCTTTCGGACAGTGTGATCTTTCGCGATACTTTTGTGTAAAATGATTCGACTACAATTTACTCTATTTATCCGACCAAACATTTTAATTAAACTGTCAATATTATGTATATTACACCTTTATTATACCAACAACTTGTTTACATACTGAATAAGTATTTAACCACATCACCAAAAACATTATGACGTAGACTGTAAGCAAAAAAATGTCAGTTCCCTATAATAAGTCATTATTCAATAAAATGTCAAAACTACAAAATAAACATAAATTCTAGATTAATTTAAACATTAAAGTGTCACTTTAAACTTTAACTCAGTTAAACAATAGCTAATTAAATATTAATTAACAAAATAGTTTAGATAAGTCAGAAAGTACAGCGATTTTTTTTCACTCTTTTTGGAATGGTTAAACCGGGAACCATTCAATTGCATGGTTTTTCCTTAAATTGGGAATTTTTCTCTATCAAACAAAAGCAATATTGTACGCTTAAACACTTTGTACATTACCACTGATACATCTCTTGTAATATTTCATTGCCCTCTCCTTAAAGTATATAGTTTCTCCCTTTTTCTGTTTAAAGTTCCCCTGTAAACTATTTGTTAAATGGGGGTTTTTTTAATTTGGATTGGGAATTTTTGCCATCGGGTCACGTCAATCCTGATGAAATTGGAGAGAGCAATTTATGAAATTTCAGGCTATCTGTCAGCCATTCTTTAAGAAATACAATTAAACCATCAACTTCAAGAACCAAATAGAACACAAAAAAAACTAGTAATAAACACATCTTTATTTGGAAAACATTTTATTTTGTAAATATTAAAAAAAAACTGAAGCTGAGAGACAAGTTGAAACAATTAGATACTGTAATATGGCAGCTGTCAAAACCTGCTGAGTTTTTTTATCTTTATGAGTGACATATAGCCACTACTGGATGACCTGTTTATGTTTGAAGGATAGGTTGTCAAATGTATGGCGGTATCTTAGCAAGGAGTCTTCCATGACAAAAACATATATGACACCTCTTAAAATTTCGCAATGTTGCATAAATGGCTTTTCGTATAAAAATGGTATCGGCCTGTTCAAATCCATATAGAACGTGCCAGTATAACACTAAAATGTAACACCGCTTCCACGCTATATAAACTTACCTCTTACAATTTCAAAATACCATTTACATGAAGTTTTCACCGATGCGTAGATTTTATTTTAATCAAAAAAGAGACAGAGCAAAAAGACTGTATTATATGATATTTTTAACACAAATTACTCTTTATTTGAACCGATTAATCTGGTTAAGATGTTTTCCATATTTTTACGCTTGCCGGATCTTATTTAAATATTAGCCTATCTTCTCAACCTATTCATCGCTTAAACAGCATATTGTTGAAATGATAATTCAGTACATGAAATTTATTACCTTTATGCATATCATGTATAGAAACCTCCCGAGAAAAAATCGGCAGAACACCTGAATCTTTGAATCAAGATTTCCCTGGGAAAACCTTTAACAACGAAATAATCTGTGAGATAAACATTCGCACGAGAATGGAGAAATTGTTTATTTGCAACAAATTTTAAAAAAAAATATCGAAAAAAGTTATAATTTAAGCCTGGGATTGATCAAGCTTGATCTTTTCCACAATGTAATATTGTACAAACGTAAATACCCACGTCACTATTAAAACCCTAATTATCAAGGTGTTTTGAAATAACCATTCAGTATACAGTGTTAAAAGGTGATTTTATAATGATGTGATTGTTGTTCTTTTTTATTCATATTCTGTTCATTAAACTGACACCTAAAAAAACATCAAAACAAAATCAATTTTTGAGATAAGAAATATGTTTTTACTAAATTGATATGTAAGACAGCTATCAATTTTTAAGGGGCCTGCAGTTTAAAGACATCTTTTGGGCAAGTTTGAGCAATTTTAATCACTTTATATTTGGTTAAACAGTCAATGATTATAGATAAAATAAGAATTATGTAAAATATCTGTAAAACTTGGATAATACACTCCAATATTGGCTAGCTTATACATAATTTAGGTACCTTGGAAACCAATAGTTTACCCACTCTAGATACCGGATAGCTAAATACAACAATTTGTGATTGCCAGGGATTTACACCAACAAGTAGAAGCCTATATCTGGAATCTCCTTACAGCATATGAGACTAGATAAACTTAATTACATCATTAAATATTGATACAGTGGATCAGAATCTGTAATCAGCCAGTCGCCAGCAGCTCAGATGTACTGGCCCTGCAACACTGTTGATTGTGAACTGATAGACTGGCTACCGTCTGAGTGGTTAGGCCAAAAAAATAAATAGGTGTATTTCCTATTGCAATTGCTCTAAAAAAAATTAGGGTCGGTAGGTAGGCATTTTCTTTTTCTTTTTTGGAGCAAGATAGTGTGAGATTCTACATGTATTTATCTCATAAACCCCATACAAGTTGATGATACCACTGAAAGTTTTCTCTGTGATGTCAGTTTACCTCGATATATTGTCATAAACCATTGTTCAGAAGAAAAAAAAATTGTTTTAGGGTCGGCCCCTTAAAAATAGGGTCGGTCTGGCCAACGGAAACACAGGTGTTTTTTTTGGCCTTACTTATATTTTATTATTCATGCTAAAATGCTGTTATCATCCTTAAAAATTCTGAAAAGTTCCAACCACTGATATTATGTTGGAAGTCAAAAATTCAAAGGAGATATAACTCAGAAGCTCGAGTTGTCTCAAATAATATAAACAAACAGAAAGACAGTAGCCAGTATAATAGGGCGATATACAATGTCATGTATTTAATGATTTTTTGTCATTCTGAAGGTTTATATTGTCCCCACTTCAAGCTTCTGATGGTCCATGAAACAAATCATTTCATTTTGTTGTGTTGTATTGTTTTTAATGGAGAAGGTGAGTAATTTGTGTCAAGTTGGATCCAACTCCTTGTATCAGAAATTCAGTTTACTTTCCCGAGTTAAAACGACTAATAAAGCATGACAACACCGAAATGTACGTTGTTATGACAATGAATACCTTCAGACTGTACAACATCTTTGGGTGACCACGTGTGACTCAGGCAATGCATGGGAACCAGGAGGTCGGAGGTGAGCATCAGCAGCACGTACACATGCACGAGTACCGGCGGACTCGGGGTACATGCCGACAGCCTTTGCCGAAATCTTGCCCACATATTGAGCAACCTGAAAAAAAGAATGTGAATTGAGTTAGTGCATTTTGAAAACGGTTGTCTTATGATCTGGGCGAACTTTTCTACCAGAGTATATCTATCTATAGAAATGAAGACCTTGTTAAAAGAATATAAGAAACCATCATGAGTATCCATGCGAGATAGGGAAATCTCACCCGAGGGTCAGAATTGTAACCAGGGAAGAGGCTCTGCCGAGTTCCTGGTTGCAATTCTGATCCCGAGGGTGAGATTTCCCTCTCTCACATGGATAAACTCATGATGGATTATTTTCTCCCATTTTGCTCTTAGTCCTGGCATACTTTAATGACTGCATTTGATTTTACGCTAGAATTAGGTGAAGTCATGATGTTTCACGTAAGAGTCACGTCATGTAAGATAGAGTTATCTCACATGAGGAAAACATCTATCTCACGTGACTAGGAATGGGAGAAAAGTCATACCCATTCATATTCTTCATTTGGATCCGTAAACCATCCTATACAAACCTTGAATAAGAAAATCATGTATTACAAGAAATAATTGTGTGTGTTTTTCTCTCATTCAAAACGTCAATATTCAGAAAGCTACCTCAGAGGGAGACCACAAGAATGAAAGTTCTCTCATCAGATATGCCTACACCACCGCTAGACTCATGTTCGGCAGAAGCCTGCAGCTCTCAAGGCACTCGGCTTTTACTGAGCTTCTAAGGCTGCGCTTGAATAATGACAATAATAACATTTATGCTGAAAACAGAACTCTGTGTTTCAACTTAGTCCAAGCAGCTTTTGGTAAGTCCACACATATACATACATACATCAAGGGGAGAATGCGAAACTGTTGTAACTTTATATAAATAAAGAACAAGATACCAGAGTTTTGTGCTGATGCCTCGACATGTAAAAGGTGAACAACATGAATTCCATTGACCAACCCTAGTGATAAAAGTGTCAGTTTGTTTGTTATAGAGGCCACTGATATACTGGACAAACAAGCATATAAACCATCCTGTATCTATCATCTACATCAGCCTACCACACTTACCTGATAAACCACTGACCATACCTACCTATTACATTACCACCATCTCACTGATAAATACTGGTTACTGGATATCCACAGGCTCAGTTTATACCTACTCCAATACTTAATGGGAATAAAATTACTGCCCTTTAATTACCATATAATTATAATCAATCTGTCAAAATTCAACCAGAGAGAGACTTGAAACTTAAATAAAATGCTGCAGACGTTAAAAAGTTCACGACTTAAATCCTGATTTCATTCATTATAGCAGTTTGTTGAGTCTAGGGTTGGTAAAACCGGGAAAGCATGTAACTAACACAGAGAATGTTGTTGAACAACTGAAACTGAGAGAATGTTGTTGAACAACTCATGAAAACAGTATTATTTAGAGCTGCCCCAAAGAGAGAGGAAGATAAATAGCAATATTGGAACCTGCTCTACACTCTTACTAAGTACCGAATATATTCCACGTAACCCGCTAAACATGACTATAATAGTCTTAGGGCTTACAATGTCCAGCTGCTGATCAGTCAAGAACTCCCCTTTGTCATATAAATGGAATGGTCCTAATTCAAAGAAAGAACAGTCCATTATATATAGGTAGGGGGTAACGGTTAACATGCTTGGAGGATACTCTGATGCACTGGACTGCCCAGTTTGTGTCCTAATCCAACAGACAAGGCCAGGAAAAAGTGTCTTGCCCTAGAATACACCAACGAAACTCAGTGGCGTAGATGAAGCATCACAATATACTGCGCTTATATGTGTACATGTAAGTACACTTACATGTACACTTTGTTTTTAAAATGCCTATGTTTTGGTTATATCAGTCCAATGTTATAAGACTTTAAACCCCCAGCAGCCTTTTTGCCACCAAGGCTGTAGCCCTATTGTCAACTCATTTGCATTTGTGATGTCACATAGGGTACCTTGTTTCTTATCGACATGATTTTGGTTGACTGTGTTCTGTGAAAGCTACTTTACGCCCCCCCCCCCCCCCCCCCCCCCCCCCCGTTTGATTTTTATACTTTTTAATCAAGTAAATATATTACTATAAACACTATTAAACACCCTTTTAAATCCTCAACTGTTTTCAGAATTTAATCAGAGCCAAACAAATAGATATCAATTATTGAAAGTGACAAAAAACATACCAAACAGCATTACTATTAGCACAGAAAAAACATTGTAAACATTAATCCTTGAATCCCTGTGGTTTTAATCACAGTAAACACTCACTGTGACCCCTAACCTGGCTTTTATTCAAATAATCTGCCAAATCTGCTAATCCATCAGATAATCCACACAAACAAAGTTCTCTATTTAAACCCAACAAAAGCGTTTTAACCATCCATGTAACAGAACAATACAATTCTTGTGGCTGTTATCTGCTCATTGCAATCGGTTTCTAACAGTAAACAGAAAACTATCATAGTACACTACATTCATTGGTGAGATTTTGACAAGATTTCTGCTCCAATATAATTATGACCATTCTATTAAAATGAAGTCCACCTGCATGAAATTAATTAAAACTTTTGAATAAATGGCAGACGACATTGTTAACTTGTCAATAAAAATTGCAAGAATTGCTTGCTCAGACTGATGCATGATGGAATAACAGTTTGCTTCAAGCGACAGTAGGGGCTTCTTAATATATATTGGCTTGACCGTTTTCTAATTTCCGACGTTAGAGACTTCACCGCCTGTGATTAGAGACATTTGGTGTTTCTCTCTCTTGATTAAGCTTAATCTTTTCCTAGTCATTTATTTATTTTGCTTTCATACAGTATATAGGATTGAAGACTTCTAATTTACAAAATTAGTAGATCGAACACTTCTAATTTACAACATTAGTAGATCAAACTTCTAATTTACAACATTAGTAGATCGAACACTTCTAATTTACAACATTAGTAGATCGAACACTTCTAATTTACAACATTTGTAGATCGAACACTTCTAATTTACAACATAAGGGGATTGACCGCTTCCAATTTATGACATAAGGGGTTTCTCTCTCTTTCGCTACCTCCCTCTCTCTATATGTAGATTACTTCCATGATGTAAGGGGCTTTGAGAGGACTGAAACACCTCTAATCATAATATAAGGGGCTTCTCTATAACCAAATAAATCTGTTTTGTTTTCAATCTTTTGAAAATGTTATGATACGCTGACAAAGGATTTATTTTCAATGTGATATCAGTCATGATGATGGCAATTAGAAGTTCCATTTTGTATTTTAAGCCTTCTTACACATCAGATAAGCATAATAATGACGCAGGCTTTTCACATCAGATAACACCTGAGCTGAAATTGGCATTATCTTTACCGTAATGCAGAATTCAATAGCATGTCACGTTATTGGAACATGTTTGCAAAAATAACGTCGTAAAAGTTTATGTGTCCATTTATAGCACATGTCGTAGGGAGCTAACCTATTATTGCCTTATTGCATGAAATGGAACTGTAACTTGAATATTCTTTCCTTCAGCGACAGTCGCGTCATCAGCAGAATTTCTTGTAACTATATTTGTCAAACTATGGCTTATTGTGTCTATGATAGTTTGTAATAAAATCTTAGAATAGTTCATGTGCAGTCGATATGGTATTTTAGTTTCTCGGAAATAAAGGCATGAAATGAAACAAATCTGTCTGATAATCCCAAGGCCCTCTAAATACGGCATTTTTAAATACCATCGAATGCAATAAGACTGAATCAAGGCAACCTTACTATGAACTGTTTTGATGTGATCGGTAAAAAATTGTTTCTCGTCTTTAATCTTAGTGAATATGACAGGAAATAAAGATTGTTGATTGGCTAAAATTTAAAAAAAACTTTAGGCTGAGGTTTTATTAGGGTGCCACTGAGTTCCGTCGGTGTGTTCTTGGGCAAGACACTTTCCCTTAGCCCCGTCCGTCGGATGGGGACGTAAACCGGGCGGTCCCGTGTATCGGTCTATCCTCCGAGCACGTTAAAGAACCATAGGAATCTATTTGATAATAAGAGTAGGGCAGGTTCCCGGATTCCTATGTATCCTTCCCCGCACTCTGGGGCGTCTCTAAATAACCTATACTGTGTTGATGAGCCGTTAAACAACATTCAATTCAATTCAAATGTTAACATCACTTCCCAAATGTGATCTCGATTCACATTGGACTAAATCCTACTGAAGTTTTTTTTTTTAATACAAGGGTTCAATATGAAGGACTCTAAAAGTTTTAAGAGTGTCAACTGATAACAGTTTTAAAATGAGAGATACACTCACACCTGAGGACACAAAACAGAAAATGAAAACTTATAGAATTCCTGATATTTCTCACATCGCAGGCTCAATTTATAACAATTACAGATTAATGTGAGGTAAATTTCTATTGAACGTCATCGAGTCAACTAGGTACACTTTGAGATAACGACACCAGTGTTTAAACGTGTCTGATAACCAAACCTGTATGTCTTGTCCTTCCTAGTAAAATCCGAGCTACGGTAACACGTACATGTAAAGAGTGGGATTACATGACCAAATGCACGTTCAAATGGTGATGCAACATTAACAGGGATTTTTCTGCATTTTTGGAAGTGGGGACAGGGCCTTTTGAATTGAGAAAAATGAACGTGAAATGTACAATTATGAAGAAGAATAATCCTACTATATTACACAGTAAGGAACTAAACATGTTTGAAATAGTTTCAAAATCAAGCTCTTATACATTGTCAAATAGGGCTACATTTAATGTAAGATGGTTTTTTTTGTATTTTGAGAAAATATTTTGCTTCTTTTAGGAAAATATGAGGATATTTTTGATTCGGCCCCAAATTGGGCCTAAAAACATTGTCCTGTTCTAATCAACTCCAGCTGATAATGTAGGCAGTTGTTGTTACCCAGTTGGTATAGAGTGATTGGTAATGCATTTACATACTTGGGAAAAATAAATTTAGTATCCAATTTATTATATAAAAGTAATGAGCTGTCAACTGCCCTTTATTTGACATTATCAAGTTCTGGGTAATAGGAAGAATATTAGTCATCCTAATTTGTGTTTATACACACCTGTAAGCCACTAATTGTCATTACACAGTGGAAAAATCATAATGAACTATGAAGTGTGAAAGTAAGATCTATATTTGCATATGTATATTGTAGTTCACCAGTCTATTTGCATATGTATATTGTAGTTCACCAGTCTAACTTAGTTTGTTATAGCATCATCTGGCTAATAAAAGCAACCAATACACAAACTGACTAGAATGCAAGTGGTGAATGAGTTGTTTTTTTTGCATAAGTTCTTCGAGGCAGAAGAAGTTGTAAAAGTCCAGACATTGTGCCTATAATCATCGGGTAGGACGTCTGTCGTAGGTGGAGGGACTATAATCCTTAGAAATACACACACACACACACAAGTTGCTGGCTTTAAGTGTTTGTATGAATGGCGTTTTACATCATGTTAGCACATGTTAGGCCATATAAGACAGTTAAAGGTTTGTGTGTGGTTGAGACAGACTTTGCATTTTCCCTGGGTAGAACCAGTAATGTATACCTCCTGTGTGGCATCAGAAGGTATTAAGATACCGTGAATGTTCTGCCGATTGGTAGCATCATGCACTGAATACTGCAATATGCCATGGAAGTTGGTGCCACGATTATGCTGTAATGTGAAACAGACACATCTGATTGTTTCTAGATACACACACCACTGTATGGATGTTGTTACGTAATTACCACTTTATCAAAGCACTTCTATGATGTTACGATACATTAGCATTTAATTACAAATTGTGCATCTCGCTTAGTTGCACCATCATGCATGTAATGATGTAATGTCAAATGTTGAAAGTGTTAAAACAGTTTCAAATGTTTCGGACAATTTGCTGCTATTTGAATATGTTACCCAAAGGAATGCTTTCTGATTTGATATCAGCTGATATAATTACATGTTTCAGAAGCATCATTACATCATAAAGCACCAAGTAAATAAATTATATTGTATCAGCTTGTATCAATTATTCCTTTGGGGAAACTTATAAGTCAATTATTATTGACGATCTACACACCGATGTTTCTACATCTGTTGCACGCTGGATTGTCAAGCAACTGGTATGTAAGGATGTAACTAAAATGGAATGAGGACGCAGGAGTGGTGATCTGTTACATAGTTATTATGTCAGAGCGAGTGAAGTCGATAAGAAGAGACATATGTATCAGGGAGATAGTAGGCAGAATTTAGGGGAGATCAAGATGTGCGAGATATCATAATCTCCGGGTGGTAATGATAGAGAGAAAAACTAAAAGGTAAAAGGAGAAATAATGTGAGTGAGAGAGAGAAAGAGTGTGAGTTGGTTTTAATAGTACTGTAAAGTATAAGTAGACCTTTCTAGGACAAACCATAGACCTAATAACAAATTTAAATTGTTATAAGGTCTGTGGACAAACATATATATTTTGTTTAAAGCCAGATCATAGAATAAAAACTTTATAACAGTTGTAAGTATAAGTAAAAAGTTATACCTTTATTGCTATTTTTTTAATCCAAAATTATAATTAAAATGTCTTTGCCTGTACTCTTGTTCTCATAACATGTTCATAGTGTCAAATATGAAATAATAATAAATCCTCAAACAACACACAGTTATATATACCAATTCTGTTATGCCAGAAACATATACCAACTCAGTGGCAGGATTACGCTCCTGAATGACCTATAGTCAGTAGTACAAACAGGCTTTACAGATTTCTTCTCCAATATATCTTAAGACTAAGCCAAATTAATCACACCGTTTTGTCCCTCACTCAGGGTTAATCCTCATGAAACAAAATCCAATAATTGCTACAGCTGAGACAACTACACAGTTTATGCAATGCAACTGTATAAATAAATCCAAAATACTAAATGTTGTCACATGCAAGCAAGAATACTGCCCAATATCAAAACTAAACTAACTCTGTACTATCTAAATAGTTACACACAAAATACTGTGCAGTAGAGTGGAAAACTACAAATGGCCCTGTGCCAAGCTTACTTCAAACAAACACTCCTGATTGGTCAACATCAAGAGAAGGAGGAGTGTAGTAATGTCACATGACATAAAGTTGTAGATTTCACACCTCAATCCCAATTTGAAAAGTGTCATAAATAGATACAATAGTTAGCTGGATGTCCTTTAAGGCAATTAATTACGGTCTCCAATTATGCCATAACAGTATTTCTCACATGTTTTCCTTTGAAAAATATTTTTGTAATA
>JAWPHD010010161.1:0-96507 GCA_037043455.1 Cyrtodaria siliqua | reverse complement strand
AACACAAAGATGATCATGTATATATGAACATAAAAACAACAACAAAATGCTGGGAAGCCACAAGGCAAAGACTCAATGCTTTGCAAGAAGCTAGAGCAATAATGGAATAGAACCATTAAGGTTACGACAAGACACGATTAAGGATAACCATCCTTTTCACGATTTAGGTAAACGTCATCATAGGGTCCACAATATGTCGGGTCAACTGTAAATGGGTCAATCACTAAACATGCAGTGCGTTTAAAAATGATACGCTCATATCATCTTTCTGTAAACTTTCGTTCAAGTTTAATAAAGATTGTATGAACATGATAATGACGAAGAATCTTACGAAGTTTGTAAATCACGTCGCCAAAGAAGTAGATATAAAAAGTCGAACAGGAAATATAGCATTCAACGACAACAGAAACATAAAATAGTTGACAATAGGGCTATCGCATTGAATCGGTCAGTGGCAAAATATGCCGCTGGGTTGTGTGGCTTTGACAGTGCAAAGCTCGACAACCAATCTCCACATAAAGATTCCAGGCCTTCCAACCTTTTCGTTGGCATTCTTGGATAAGTGGCTGATACCTCGCCATCTTTCTATCACGGGCTTCTTCCGTCCTAACTTCCTATGCACTGTAGATCAGTTCTACCAAAACCAGTTGCGTCTTACCCCTCGGCCACATCACAGTATCAGGCCTGAAATTGTTTGCAGTGATCTCCCTTGGAAACTTTACTTGTTGTTTTAGATCAGCCTGCATATCACAGACAAGTGCTGATGTCAAGATTCCCATCGAGCTCCTCGCTGGTTGTTGTGCTTCCACACTCCGCACAACGTTGGTGAATTTTGGTCGCGCTCGCACTTGTCGATTCTTTCTCAAGACGTGTATCTCACCGCTGCGGGTTCGAAAGTAGCATTCAAGGAGGACAGTCAACCACAAAACACAGAAACAAACACGCAAACAGACAAACAAGAAGGCAAAAGTAATATTAAATGCAAACGACATCACAAACACAAAAGGGTTGACAATAGGGCTACCGCCTTGGAACGGACAGTAGCAAAGTAGGCCACTGGGGGTTTAAGCCGGTTCTAGGGTGCACCAAACCTAACACTTACCCTTCTGTCATCCCATTAAAACAGGAAAGTGTAAATAAAGAAATCCCCGCCATAATCTAAACTCTAACCAACAAGGCACCCTTGTGTGTGTTTGATGTCTTATCTTGCCTTTTATTCATCTTTATATATAGTTGTTCTTCTTTGTTTCTTTGTGTGTTTGTGATTGACTGTCGTCCTTGAATGCTACTTTTCCTGTTCGATTTTTATATCTACTTTCACCCTCTATCATAGCTCGTCATTTCTTTGTATCAGATGTTTGCCACGTGAGCATTTTCGGAGTTCCCAGTCCAGGTCATTCTTCTGCTACAGTTACTATGATGCTTTTATGCCTACGTCTTGATTCAGCCTCTTCCAATTTCTTCCAGTCCGCAATACTAATGCAGCCCCTTTCACCTTCTCGTATGCGCTGTCTAGACCTTTCTGGCCTTGGTGACGGTCATCTTGATTTTTTTTTTGTTATTGACGTCAGGTGGCATCTGAAGCTTACTTCTTGTTCTATATAACCTGATGCTGCTAAAACTCGTTGGTACTCCCATTAAACGACGGAGATGTCTGGTAAACAGTCGCTCTACTGTGTCCACAGTGGTTAATGGGACTTCATATACTAGCAGCGGCCAAAGGGTTATATGCCACACTGCGTGTTGATTGCACCAGGCCTTGTACTTCCTTGGGAGTCATTTTTTTCCATCGCCCATTCTATGCCCATTCTGCTTTTTTTTTCTCGATGTAAATGGAGTATGGGCCTAAAATGGTCATTCTTGTTGGCGCTATGTAACATTTTGTGTCGCTACGCCGTAAAACACAATTCAACCCAATTATCTGGCTTGAACTTGATCCTGGTCCACATTCACATGTCTGTGAATCTCTCTGGTACACGATACTTTTCCAGGGTCAGGTTTACTCATTTACGTGGAATGCTCTTATAGGCGTTGGTGAGGTCCAACCAAAGTACAAATAGATCTCCTTTGTTTTCTTTCACGTCCCGGATTATTTTGGTTAAGACGCGTTTGTGCTCCAGCCAGAATGGAGCTCCTACGTATCCACTTTTCTGAACTGAAGTGGCAATATACTAGTACTTATTAGCCAGCGTATATCTTGTCAACCGTCTTGCCAAAATGACTGACGTATGTTTCCTTATACTTTCAGAAGTGACCTTGTTCTGAATTGTGTGAACATGTAGAGTTTTCTGCTTTTGGAAAGAAGCATCCGTCGGCAATCAGCCAGTTTTTTGGTAACTTTTCCCTCCTCTGTACAATCTTAATCAGCCTCTAAGGTCGCCTGGTAATTCTGACACAGTTATTATAGTCCATGTATTGAACTATATTTGGTCCAGGAGCTCATCATATTATGATGTTGCTCGTATTCTTCACCTCTTGAAGTTTAGCTTCTGAACTTTCCATTGGCACATATCGCTCGCTTTTGTTTTTCCTGAGGTTTTCAGTTCTTCTCTGTTCCTGGATGTATGTTAGACCGTTTCTTTCCTCAACTTCTGCTTGCCGGTAGCGCATTAATTGTCAGCCAGCGAGGCTCTCACAATCGACCGAAGTATCGTGTTCTTTTTATTTTATCAAACTGTGCCCATACTGTTTTGTTGGAATTGTTCGGTCAAGAACCCTATGATTCTTATGAGTATGTGTCTTGCTAAATGCACCGTTGCATCTGTCATGGATTCTTCGATCCCAGCGCTTAGCTCTTTTACTTCATCCTCTGGTATATGGAGGTGTTGAATACTGTATATGGAGTTGCTGAATAATGTGTATGGAGTTGTTGAATACTGTAAATGGAGGTGTTGAATACTGTATAATTTATGGAGGTGTTGAATACTGTATATGTAGGTGTTGAATACTGTATTTGGAGGTGTTGAATACTTTATATGGAGGTGTTGAATACTGTATTTGGAGGTGTTGAATACTTTATATGGAGATGTTGAATACTTTATATGGAGGTGTTGAATACTGTATTTCGAGGTGTTGAATACCGTATTTGGAGGTGCTGAATACCGTATATGGAGGTGCTGAATACTGCATATGGAGGTGTTGAATACTTCATTTGGAGGTGTTGAATACCGCATATGGAGGTGTTGAATACCGTATTTGGAGGTGTTGAATACCGTATATGAGGTGTTGAATGCTGTTTTTGGAGGTGTTGAATACTGCATATGGAGGTGTTGAATACTGCATATGGAGGTGTCGATTACTGTATATGGAAGTGTCGAACACTGTATTTTGAGGTGTCGAATACTGTATATGCAGGTTTCGAATACTGTATTTGGAGGTGTTGAATACTGTATTTGGAGGTGTTGAATACTTTATATGGAGATGTTGAATACTTTATATGGAGGTGTTGAATACTGTATTTGAAGGTGTTGAATACTGTACTTGAAGGTGTTGAATACTTTATATGGAGGTGTTGAATACCGTATTTGGAGGTGTTGAATACTGTATTTGGAAGTGTTGAATACTGTATTTGAAGGTGTTGAATACTTTATATGGAGGTGTTGAATACCGTATTTGGAGGTGTTGAATACTGTATAAGGAGGTGTCGAATACTGTATTTGGAGGTGTTGAATACTGTATTTGGAGGTGTTGAATACTGTATAAGGAGGTGTCGAATACTGTATTTGGAGGTGTTGAATACTGTATATGGAGTTGTTGAATACTGCATATGGAAGTGTTGAATACTGTATATGGAGGTGTAGAATCCTGTATATGGAGGTGTCGAATACTGTATTTGGAGGTATTGAATACTGTATTTGGAGGTGTTGAATACTGTATTTTGAGGTGTCGAATACTGCATTTGGAGGTGTTGAATACTGTTTTTGGAGGTGTTGAATACTGTATATGGAGGTGTTGAATACTGTATATGGAGGTGTATATATGTGGGGATGTCTTCCTGGTCAATCTTCTCCTCCGCCTTACCAAGTATACTAGAGAAGCCCATCTATTACGCCCTTTTCATTCTTACATGAGTTTCCATAACTGCAGAATCCACCATATTCAAATGATTTGCTCCGATAATGAATAAAATCTCTATATAAGCATTCATTCTAAATATTTAAAAATGTATATCAACATACGCATCACCTATAGTATTACGTAAGCTAAGTATTGACATATGCATCAAGCACTGATTACTTAAGGGTAGCACTGACAAGATAAAAGTGTAAACATATTAAAAACACATTAAAAATGAAGTTTCTTGTAAACGATATTTAAATTGAGTTAAATTTTATGTTATTAATCAAATATTATTGAATATACATATGCAGTTGCAATATAATGTCTTTTAGGCGTGGTATGTCATACATGATGAGACTAAACAAAATAATCTAGGTAATAGTACATAACAATGTATATATCGTAATTAATATAGTTTAGGAAACTTAACAATAAAGCCATGTGAAAAGAGTACACGGGAGCTTTAAGGTTAAGTGGCCACACATGTACTACAGTGAAGTAGTTCATTGTTCAAATATATATTTTCTTATTTGAATGTAGACTATTGTGTGAAAACTATCAGTTCTGTTCTGCACTATCATCATTTTCTCACGTTGTACTACCACCTTTATTCGTCATAACGATTACCATTTACAATTGAACTTTCACTATATATTACATCCATTGCTCTTTTACACATCTTGGAATAAAAGAATTTCAATTGAATTCAAAGGAAGTTTGAAACAGTCAGTATGAGCAGTTTAGAAGTTGCATTTCCGTTAGATATAAATTATCAATAACTTAAAGTAAGATTTTAAGTAATAATGTTATGTAAGATTGTTGCATAGATTAAATAAAACTTAAATACGGATATTGTTTAAACTTCAGCTCATGATTAGCCAACATCCTTCCTGTGTTTGTTCAGCGTTACTTAATTTTCTCCTTCAAGATTTTCCCGATTTACAGGTATGATTTTACCTAGTATTTGTTCATTTTCAGTAATACTAATAGTTTCTGGATAGTGATTGATTTTTAAAAACTTCTAAATGATGATTGGATAAAAAATTCGGCCAATACCGTCATTCTTCGGATCGTATTTATGCCAATCTCCATCCAGAGTTGTCGTTCCTTGCATAGACATGTGATGGCCTCTGGGAGAGATTGTGTTTATGCTTCGAATTGAATTGAATTCGGTTTTAATGTGCATCATTATGCTTCGAAAGAGTGAACGAGATGTTGCAAATAATCGGAGACTGCCAGCAAAGTATAGGAATCTATTCGTTAGCAAGAGAATGACAGGTACCACGATTCATATGTCCCTCTCTATATAACCTACAATGTGTTGGTTTGCCGTTAAAGAAATAACCCGGCCAAATAACGGCAAAATTGCACTACAAAAGCGTTTCTCAAAACTCCAGCAAGGTGTTTGGTTCATATAATAATGTATATGTGCTGATTCAGATTATAGATTTATACAGCTCTTAAAATACCCGTTATTGAATATACGTAAAATGAATTATGAGTTAGTAACTCTTAATTCGACGCTCCAGCTTTGCGTTTGGTCTTGCTGGTTAAAGCCGTTTATATTTGTCTATAGAGTTTGGATATATATATGTAAGTTTATATATATATACCTCGTTGTCAGTAGGTTTAGAAACGGTGTACAACTGTTGTAAAATGTGCCTGTTGATGGCGGAATACGGACTTTAAACTTCTTTTTCCTCCAAATAAAGCAGATTACGTGAGTATCCGACAATTATGTGGGGTCGTTTAAGAATAATTCAACTCGATACATTCGAGGAATATACGTCTAGATTAGGTCATCTAATCTTTCTCGCATACTACTATAACATGTATAAGTTCAAGATGAAAAGAATGTCATTGAACTGGCAACATGAGATATAACTTCACCAACCAATGGGAAATGTGTGGGGAATCGAGAACCATGCAGTAATCTATAGAAAGTAGTGTCCTCTTTCACTCATATGCTCACCATTTCCCTGTCCAATCCGATATGTTGTAAAACAGTATTTATTAATTCATAGCTGTTCAGTTGTAGTTGTGATTCAGTGTCATCTGACTGTTCAGCTGTAGTTGTGATTCAGTGTCATCTGACTGTTCAGCTGTAGTTGTGATTCAGTGTCATCTGACTGTTCAGCTGTAGTTGTGATTCAGTGTCATCTGACTGTTCAGCTGTAGTTGTGATTCAGTGTCATCTGACTGTTCAGCTGTAGTTGTGATTCAGTGGCATCTGACTGTTCAGCTGTAGTTGTGATTCAGTGTCATCTGATTGTTCAGTTGTAGTTGTGATTCAGTGTCATCTGACTGTTCAGTTGTAGTTGTGATTCAGTGTCATCTGACTGTTCAGCTGTAGTTGTGATTCAGTGTCATCTGACTGTTCAGTTGTAGTTGTGATTCAGTGTCATCTGACTGTTCAGCTGTAGTTGTGATTCAGTGTCATCTGACTGTTCAGCAACTTGAATTAGAGCAGGCACTCCAGAACACGTGTTCACACAGTCCCTGGTTTCGAGGATTGTACTGTCTGCATTAGCCGGCATATATTATTTTTCGACTTTACGTATGCTATGGTTTTACGGATACTAGCTTCATAAAAATAAGTTGTTTTTATTTGAATTACTTTATAGTTGTTTCTGAGATGACCCTATAGCATCATTCAAATGTATTAGAAACTATTCAATAGAACTGGACACACTTTTTAGTTGTGGGGACTATAGGTTTGCACCCTGTCCTTCCGTCCGTCCTTCCAAATGCTTGTCCAGGCCATATTTTCAATACTATAAGACTTTGAGATACCAAACTTAGCGGTGTGTCGCGTACCAAAATAAGGTCATTGTGACCTTGACCTGTGACCTCTGTCAAAGGAATGCTTGTCCGGACCGTATTTTCAATACTATAACACTTAGAGATACCAAACATGGTATGTGGATACATCTTGGGATAACGGAGTGTCGCGTACCAAAATAAGGTCACTGTGACCTTGACCTGTGACCTCTGTCATAGAAAATGCACATAAAATGCTTGTACGGACCGTATTTTCAATACTGTAACACTTAGAGATACCAAACTTGGTATGTGGATACATCTTGGGATAGCGGTGTGTCGCGTACCAAAATAAGGTCATTGTGACCTTAACCTTGACCTGTGACCTCTGTCATAGAAAATGCTTGTCCGGACCGTATTTTCAATACTGTAACTCTTAGAGATACCAAACTTGGTCTGTGTATACATCTTGGAATAACAGTGTGTCGCGTAGCAAAATCAGGTCATTGTGACCTTGAATTGACCTATGTCATAGAAAATGCTTGTCTGGACCGTATGTTCAATACTATAACACTTAGAGATACCAAACTTGGTATGCCAATACATCTTGGGATATCGGTGTGTCGCGTACCAAAATAAGATCGCTGTGACCTTGACCTCGACCTGTGACCTCTGTCATAGAAAATGCTTGTCCGGACCGTATTTTCAATACTATAACACTTAGATATACCAAACTTGGTGTGTGGATACATCTTGGGATAGCGGAGTGTCGCGTAACAAAATAAGGTCACTGTGACCTTGACCTTGACCTGTGACCTCTGTCATAGAAAATGCACATAAAATGCTTGTCCGGACCGTATTTTCAATACTGTAACACTTAGAGATACCAAACTTGGTATGTGGATACATCTTGGGATAGCGGTGTGTCGCGTACCAAAATAAGGTCATTGTGACCTTAACCTTGACCTGTGACCTCTGTCATAGAAAATGCTTGTCCGGACCGTATTTTCAATACTATAACTCTTAGAGATACCAAACTTGGTCTGTGAATACATCTTGGAATAACAGTGTGTCGCGTAGCAAAATCAGGTCATTGTGACCTTGACCTGTGACCTATGTCATAGAAAATGCTTGTCTTGACCGTATGTTCAATACTATAACACTTAGAGATACCAAACTTGGTATGTGAATACATCTGGGGATATCGGTGTGTTGCGTACCAAAATAAGATCACTGTGGCCTTGACCTCGACCTGTGACCTCTGTCATAGATAATGCTTGTCCGGACCGTATTTTCAATACTATAACACTTAGATATACCAAACTTGGTATGTGAATACATCTTGGGACAGCGGTGTGTTGCGTACTAAAATAAGGTCATTGTGACCTTGACCTTGATCTTTGATCTCCATCATAGGAAATGTCTGGAAAATGCTTGTCTGGGCCTTGCAACTCTTGATGCTCTTGTTATTTAAGCATCTGTGTCGAGCCCGTTTACGGATCTCGACTTATCAATCACAATGTCCTCCGGGTGTATATATAGATGTGTTCGTTCGTTAGTCTGTTAGTCCATCCTTCCGACTTTCATTTATGCATATCTTCTTCATTACTTGAGGTGTTTTGCAAAACTCCGTCAGAATGTTCGTTATACTTTTGGATCACTTTGGACGAAATATAGGTCACGTCCGGTCTCCGTTACTACATGCGTATCTTGCTCCTTTCTTGCAGGATTTTCACTAAACTCCCAACAGAATGTTCCTAATATATGCATCTAACATCATGTAAGTTTTTTAATTAAACACCAAGTATGTAAGGAAATAATATCTCATGGGACTGACATTGATGTTGGTCAAATCAAAATATAGTCCAAAGTCGACTTTTTAAACATAGGGCTAAACATGCAGGCCGTGGTATTTATTACACTGGCAAGAAGGCAACTATAACATTAAACACATGCAGCATGATGCCAAATGTATTTTGTTTGTAGTGACACACTAGTTGTACCGTCAATGCCCGTCTTGTATCATTAGAGATGACAGTTAATCCATGCAAGGCCATAGAAATGCTCCAAACTTAAACTGAAGATAGTACATTAAAGGAACAAACGGCAATCTTGATATTAATTTAAAAAATTGCCTACCGTCTCTACATAACATGCATCTTTACAAATCATGATTAACAATTATTTGAATATCTAAAAGCAAATGTTTTTTGTCATATTACTAATTAATGAATATATTGCTAAACATATATTGTAGAAAAACTCAGAAAAATATAGGGCCCCGTATTACTTTTTAATACCATTTGGTGATATCACCTATTCGAAGTAGTGATATCACCTACTGAATGGGTGATATCACCTATTCGAAGCAGTGATATCACCTACTGAATGGGTGATATCACCTATTCGAAGCAGTGATATCACCTACTGAATGGGTGATATCACCTATTTGAACCAATGACATTACTTATTCAAAACGATGAGTGATATTACCTATTCGAATCAGTGATATCACCGATTACCAATTCAGTAATAAACTCTATATACATGACTGATGCAATCCAGGGTCCGTGTAACTAAATAGGTGGACCCTCACAATCCGGTTCGTGGGCAAGTCTGTATTTTTCTTGTTGCAAATCGAATAGCTGATATCACTGATTCGAATAGGTGATATCACTAATTCAAAATGAAAGGGTGATATCACCTATTGAATGGGTGATATCACACATATTTGAATGAGTGCTATCACTGATTCAAATAGGTGATATCACCACAACCATTGCTTTTGAAAGAGTGATATCACCTATTCGAATTAGGAATTTCATTCATTCAAACAGGTGATATCACCCATTCAATAGGTCCCCCTTATGTTTTGAATCAGTGATATCTCCTATTCCATTGAGTGATATATCATCGATTCGAATAGGTGATATCACTGCTTTGAATCAGTGATATCCCCTATTCGAAGAGTGATATCATTCATTCAAATAGGTGATATCACTGAACTGTATTAAAAATATGGCGCCTCATAGAAAAATTGAAATCTGTTAAATATCTTACCTTTAATTTATTTAATTATAATGCAGACATGTTTAAAGTTCAAATACTACTGAATGATTCGATTGAGATGCTAATGGTTAATAAATACTTCAAGATTGTTCTTAAGTTCAGTTCCCACTTCCAGACCCTCATATATATCCACAGTTACAAGGAAGGGTGTCAATTAAAAAGACAAGTCGGATTGTAATTGTTAAAATCCTATTTATGTCTTTTTTATCTATAAATTCCTACTTAACAGAACAAATATAGCTTCAAATAACAATAACATAAACTTGTTAAAAATGGCGTCATTACATGCTATTTGACTATTTCAAAATTTCATTGGAACAATACTGCATCAAAAATAATATAGATGTATTTTAATTCTACTGGATGCATAGGAGAACTAAGTACACATTCATACAAAATATAGATACATATAAATATGGCATAGTGTAGATACCTGTGGTATGGCATGGGACTGATTGGAGTATCACGTCTTAATTATATTGAACATAGATAACTTATAAGTTATATTACAACAAATAGTACATACAACAGACAGCAGTTTCAAGTTACAGAAGGAGTATGAAAACTGTTCAGAAGATTAAACTGAAATGTTAAAAATAGCCCATTATAGATAAATTAAAAAAGTATAGCTTTTTTTAATGACACATTTTGCCATTAGGACAATTTCTGCCATTAGTTGATTTTAAAAAAAACTTATATTTTGCAATCGAGAAGTGGGAATAGGTTATAATTATAAACATGTTAAAATTATTTAAATATGTATATAAAACGTGCTTATTTTGACATCAGTAATCAAGGGCAATAACTCGGTAGCACAAGCATGGTTAATTACTTTAACTTGCCAGAATAGGGATAAATCCGGGCTAAAACTCAGTGACGCCATACATTATGTAAACATCTCAAGACGATGTCCAACATAATAAACCTATTTATTTTATGCTTAGCAGTGAAATAGTGGATTTTAGCAATGAAATAAAAGTGGTATTTCATAAGTGTGAAATATTGAGTTTTATTTTTTCACTGCCTTTTTTTTTTCAATATGATTTTTTTTTTAATTTGTTTAGAAAATAACTGTTAAATATATATCATTTGACTGTAAATGGTCTAACTAAGAAAATGAGTTACAGATTTTAAAACTGGTCAAGTATTCAAAATTGTTGTCATTTACAGTAGGTCATTTTTTTCATAAGCTACTTTTTCCCAAAAGGTGCTATAGAAATTATATCATTGGATTGGAAATAACTTAACTAAGAAAATGAGTCCTACATTATTGAAATCGGTTAAGTAGTTTAGAAGTTATGGGGAATTTAGAACAGAAATTTTACCATACTATGCCAATGGTGTCATCAAATTTTATTCATTTTTTCTGCATACTGCAGTTCACTTTGATTATAAAGCATAAAATAAAAAGAAAATTTGTTGTTTTGTCGTGAATAACAGATTTTATTTCATCTCAAAGTGATCAAACTTCAATATTTTCACACATGCTTCGCATTCGTGAAAATATAAAGTTTTCACACTTCTCAATGAAATAAAATCTGTTATTCACTCCAAAACAACAAATATCCTCTATACACTTGTATAATTATATACCGTTTAAGTAATAAACTGTTTGTCCAAAATCATTGACCGTTTCAATTTATTTTTAGAACATACCATCACTGATATTGAGCCCTATTTGAAACTTTTACTAATGATATCTCATAATAAGAATAAGCTAACAGATGACAGTTGAACTGAATTGGGATGTTATGGCTTACCTACACAAAAAGGTTATATGGCACCAACAGGAATGAACATTGCAGACCCACTCTCCATTTACATCTAGATAAAAATATGCAGAATTGGCCTAGAACCTTTTCACCTGCAGAACATTAGAGCTGCTGCAAATTCTATTTATTTACAATAGAATTTGAGCATCTTTGCAGTTCTAACAGACGACAGACAGATGACAATGGACAAAGCACCATTGCATCCGCTGTTCTTGACTTTAGCCATAGAATATAACAAAGAGTACTTAATTTTTTTTTTTTTTTTACAGTGTTCTTCCAATGAAATGTTAAAGTTATGCCATGGAATAAAGGTTAAACTTAAAATGACTGGTCTACACATCATGATCATGCTATACCTGCTCTCAGGTGGTCTAGACCACGTGACCAGAAAAAAACAAAGTAAATCATCGTGACCTAAAACAGAGAACTAACTTCATGAATGTTCTTCAATTGATTTTTTAATAAAAAACTATGTGTTTTTGTGTTGATTTAGTTCTGGCACGCACTTGAAGTCATGTGATTTGAATTGAAATATATCCCAACAACAATTAATGTGAATAGCCAAATATACCAAAGGTTGATTCGAGGGAGCATAATAACCATAGCTGGTTACAGAATTAATCCTCATAATTATCATTTATCTACAACGGTGAAAATATTAAATGAAAAATAAAACAACTTGTGCAATATTAGTATTAGTTTTGGCGGATGTTTTTCTTAAAGGGACACATGGCAATCTTAAAATATTATCAAGCATTGAAATTAGTGTCTCAGTTTATTTATCCAGTTTTGAGTTTTCACTTTTTCGTCTTATTCTACCATAGGTTTAAATATATTATTGGTGCAATATAATCACCAGTTAACAATATGCAACAACAAGCTGTTTTGTACTATTCTTTTAATTAATATTAATGATTGAACAAATGCAAGTTATGTAGGAAAACTAACGGGATGTTGAGAGTTTTTTAAAAAACCAAGATTGTAGTGTGTCCCTTTAAACTTTAAAAAAAGACAAAAGAAACCGTTAAATATATTTATGGTATGTTTTCTTTAGTTACAAAGAATCAACTCAAGGTATAAATATAACTCGTTTAATGACTACACAATATGAGAGTTTGGAGAATCCAAACAACAAAAACACCAAGTCAACTGATTCCATATCAATCTGTAATTTTTTATTTATTAAAAGAAGCATCCTTTTTCAACATATTTAAAAAAACAGTAGTAGTGTAAATGAACATAAAAACAACATTTGGCAAACTACCTGATCACCAGTTTAATAACAACAACATCTTTGGCAATGGACAAATTCCATATCACAGTGTTATAAATATTTCATACAAACTTAAAAATCTACAAATCCCTTTACCGACACCTGAAAGCCACACAAACTTTTTACCAATATTCAGACTGATGGTTGATTTTTGATTTTTACACATGAATTGGTTCATTAATGCATACAAGTAGTAGCATAAACCATAACTTAACCCTTAACCCGCTAAGCACAACTATAATAGCCTTTGTGTTCATTGTAAACCCAGATCGGCCTGCGAGTAATTTGCATCAGGCTGCTGATCGGTCATTTTCCCCAAAACACCCCTTTGTCATATAAATGGAATGGTCTTAATTTAAAGAAAGAACAGTCCATTATATATAATTATGTAGTGGGTTAAGGGTTAATAGTAGCAAAACTATTTCAAGATTGAGAGAGTTAAAAGTGGTACATCAGGCTTTTTGTAGGGGTGTATGTGTCCGACTTAAAATTGAAAAATAATGGAATTGAATTGGGGTTTTAAGGCGCACCAACACGAATGGTTATATGCGCGCCTAACAGGAATAAACATGCCAGACTCATCCTCCTTTAACATCGAGATAAAATATGGGCCTAGAACCTTCTCACCTGCAGAACTGCAGAGTTGCTGCAAATTCTATTGTAGACACTCAATTTACCCTGGAGCCACGTTTATTGTTTGTCTGCCACTGCCCTAGTGATTTGAGTGAGATGGCATTGAAACAATGCAGGGATCATGATGAAGACCTTCTTTAATGAGCATGAACAAAAAATGATAAAATGAACATGAACTGGGTGGGGGTTTACCCCTCTGCCTACCCCTCTAATTGGACCTCCAGTGGCCCTATTCTTTGCCTGGGAACCACATGGTATTTTTTACTGGAAAATTTTCTGCACAGTTACATGTGCTAGGTTATGCACAAGGGTTAATTTAAGAATTTTACTGAGGATTTCATTCAAAATGTTTGATGAATTCAAATTTAAAACCTGGATAACACAGAGTTCAAACACCATAATTTATTTAGTATGACTTTTTTTGAACAGATTTAAAATACTACATTCTTTTACAAAAACCCTGATGTAACCCCTTTAGTAACCCTTAAGTTGTTTCTAAATTAAGAAGCACAATTATTTCTAGATTATTTGCTAAAACCATGTTAAAATTTAATCAAATCTGCATTTTTTCATTTTATAGTGTTTTTATACTCAAATGCTTGATTAATTAATGTTTCTGTACACACAGAAGTTGAAAACAAGATAAAATAGACTTTAGTTTGATTTTAAGCGATATAAACTTCATTTTATCTCTGTTCTCTTCATACCTTCATGGAAGCTTGTTTTTCTCTAAAGAAAGCACCAACATTTCTGTTGCTAATCTATTTAAAACAACACCACCATCTCAAAATAACTCTTCTAAAGGATCCTTTCCAAAGATAATATAAAATGAGCTTACAAAAATGCCTTAAAACCAATTACTTCAAAATTGGACATCTAAACTAAAATAACAATCTATCAAAATGTAAGCCCAACGATTCCAATGCTGAAGAATATTCCCCTAAAAACAATGCTGAAGAAATTGTTATTTAAAAAAAGGAAGGATCACCTAAAGAATCTAAATATGTCCTTTTACTAGGGGAAGTCAGAAAGTTCTGAGACTGCCTTTATAAATATAATAGTTTACATCATAGCGCTTTTAGTTTTCTGTAAATAATTTCTCAACCTCTTTTGAATGTTTCTTTGGAGAATTACTATATATCTGTATGCCCCATGCATCGTAAAAATGTTGCTATATCACAGAGCACTTGGAAATTGTTAAACATTGCGTATGTTTCACTTTCAATAGTTGTTTATTGTTTTCATATTTGGCGCCAAATACTCAAGAAAACTGACCTGACGTCATTTCAATGTCATAGGAAAGCACAGGCAAAAGTATGACGTAATTTGACACATTTCCAAGTCGTGGTCTGCTTTTAAAGTTCAGGTGCAATTTTCCATTGAAGTAAAATAAATGACATCGCTTGAAAGGACGGAGCACCGGGCTGTTGTAAAAAGCTGTGCGAAGGCTGGTATGACCCTACAGACACTTGGATAATTATATCAAACAGTAAACAGCCCAAAAAGTGTTCCAGGGAATTGGTATTTAGATGGCACTGACAATTTATGGAAGGTCTGAATGATATGCGCACAGGAAGGCCAATACATGGGCAGATTGTGACACAAAACGTGAACGTCGTCAAAGTGCTCAGTAGTATGCAACATGGTTCACAGGTTGTCACAATCATATTGTTTTTTTGCTAACCAAATTTTTTTTTTATTGTGAGTGCAAATTATAAAGTTACATAATCAGTCTCAGAACTTTCTGACCGCCCCTCGTAGATTGGACAATTTTACATGAATGCGAACTATATTTCTTTCTTAAACTTCAGATCTATAGTAAACATTCTTTAAAATATGCTTTAATTTCTACAAACAAGTAGTTTTGAATAGTTCATAGGTAGTAAATGTAGTTATAAATGGTTGATAATCACCAAATATATGTGTTGCTATAAACGTTAGATATCTACTAAACTTACCATAGTTATGAATAACTACCAAATATAGTTTAATAAAAATAAGTATCAAACAGCATTATAAATGTTTTATAATTACCTAATGAAGTTATAAACGTTTGGTAACTACCAAATTTGGTTCTAAATTGTTGTAACTACCAAATTTGGTTTTAAATGATTGATAGCTATTAAATGTAAATCCAAATGGTGAAATATAAATAACTACCAAACATAACTATAAATGGTTGGTAGCTGATTAATATATTGCTAAATGTCTGAAAGATATGTGAGGGTAAAATTAAATAAACTCAAAAGAATGTTCTATTTTTTTTAAACACACTCCAGCATCTGATAGCAGTAATGTTGATGACTGTTAATCAGTCTTATTGTAATATTAAACAAATCAGTAAATCAGTAAATCAATCAGTAATAAATCAGTTATAAATCCAATTATCCATAATAAATCAGTAAATCAATCAGTAATAAATCAGTTATAAATCCAATTATCCATAATAAATCAGTAAATCAATCAGTAATAAATCAGTTATAAATCAGTAATACAGCAGTAATAAATCCATAAATCAGTAATGAATCAGTAATGAATCATTAATAAATCCATACATCAGTAATAAATCCATAAATCAGTAATAAAACAGTCATAAATCAGTAATAATGGTTATTAAACTGGAAGCATAGATATGGACCAGTTTTAGTCCAATGTCAATTGTTTTAGTATCTTTTTAATAGCACTAAAAATAAGCTGTAAAACATAATATTGCAAGACACTGTCTAGTTATAAATGTAAAACATCTAGCTGCAAGACACCTTATAGTTCAACCAAATCTTACATCCAACGAGCATCGAGAGATTTTCGCTCACTTGAACTTACTTCTTTAAAATTCTAATAAGTGATCTATACATTTACTTCTGACAAATATGTGGCTGGCATTAACATCTAAAACTGCTTTTGATATAAGAGATTGCATCTAAATAAAAAGTATTATGATGTGTGAACTATAGCTAATAAATAGTACATGTATATACACAATTGTACCGGAAATGTTGTTAATTATAGTTTTCAATACCTATAAATGCCTTTAAATAAAAATGATTGAGGTATTTCTTTTTTCACTACAAAATTATGTAAAGGTAAAGTTTTGAGAATTATTATTTCACGAATCATACTATAGCTCACACTCCCTGAATTTCAAAAATTATGCAAACTAAAAATTATGCAAACTAGATTTTCTACAGTATATTTAGTCGATACAATTTGCTAATTGATAAGTGTTTTAGTTTTATTTTCCTCTGATTTCCAGCAACCATTTTGTCAGGATGAGTTTTCATTTGCGTATAAGAGAATTGCTATTGTAAGCAACCAATCCCCATAACAACAAGCACTTTATGAATACATAAAAACAAAAACATTTCTTGTTATATACATATAAATAAAGTATGGTATTTAAAGAACAGGGTTTCAATTAAATAAATGGCAATGATGTTAATTCATAATAGTTTACCCAATAAACATACAAACAAGTTTTGCAAATGGTAAGTTTATATATCAATATTTAAATATTATGTTTGTCATGTTTTTAAAACCTATAATTCTCATGGTATGTATTTTTCTCTCAAACGCATGAACGCACACACATATACTTCAAAATCTAAATTTGATTTAAAAATTACATAAAATAAATATATAAAAGAATCCTGGAATACAAATCCTCCTGAAAAAAATGTAAATATTTTCTGTTAAAGTGACAATGAAAACAATGACATGTTCCTCCCACTGAAAATAAACATATTGTTCCTAGCTCCGCCAAACATTCTCGATGTCTGCACACCTCAGAGGTACATACTATACAAAACGAAGGCAGAAATCCCAAAACAATAATCATATAATCCCTAGTCTGACTGTCTAAACTAGAAAAAGTAAAAAGTATGTACCATACAACATATCTCAAATGAATTAAGTTATTAAAAGGACTAGTACAATCTGTAGTTAAGTACAGTGATAAAGAGAGTGGCGGTGATCTGGAAAGATTATGAAATATAAAACATCATAATGTATTTCAGAATCATACAAAATGTGCAAAGGCACTTAAAGGGACACTGTCCGTAAGTAACTAATGTGGGACCCACTTTATTTACTTGCTGATCATGTGACTTCCATTAGCACATACTATGTATTGCGAAATATATATGACCCGCATAGCTCAGGTAGGAGCGATGTCGTCTATTACGCGTACAGTCTTATTACCCATGAGTGTAATTTTAGTTTGGGCTGCTGGTTCAAACTCGCAAAGCGGTAGTTCTTTTTTTTTGTACCGCGATTGAATTCCGTCAAACAATCTTGCTTTTAATTAGTAAATATTCAATACCGTTAATGTGTAATGTTTGTGAACTTAATTAGTGTGTGTTTTATAAGCTAAAAGCTACGGAAATGTCCCTTTAATTAAAATCGTCCTCATATTGTTTGGTCTGGTTTAATTACTGTTTATGAAGAAGGATGATAAAAAAAACTCGCATATTCTGCTAGTTTTTGTTACATAAATTGTAAGTATTTAATCATTCTGGGTTTTAGGCTAAGGTCAAATAAAATAATACCAGTGTTTACTGCAACATTGTTGGGGAAAAAATGGGTCGGAAGGTCGGGGTTTTTTTTTTGCTCTTTTTTTTTTATAAATGAAGATTTTAAGCTCGAGAACAATTAGAACCCGCTGTGTACAAAAAAGATGTACTCACATTTTTTGGTGCAGTTTTTTGGCGAGTGCTTCCATTTACGAGTGTCGACAAACTGAACAATTGTTAGAATAATTCAAATATTTTTTAATTTTCAATAATTATTTTTTAATTCTCAATAAAGCGTCCCCGTGGCTGCATGGTTAACGACCCTGCGTTGTAAACCTTCGCCTCTCACAGTGACACTGATGCGGGTTCGAATCCCACTGGGAGCTCGACTTGTAAGTGAGGAAGTTTCAATTCTTACGGATGGTGGGAGGTGTACAGTACTGTCATATATAACCTTACGTGTTGAAAATGACGTAAAACACCATACAAAAAAATATATATATATAATTCTCAATAACAAAAATGAGGAGTCGGCAGAGTTTTAAGGGAGTCTGTTAGGTTACAGTAAACACAGGTATTATTTTATCTGGCATAAAAGAAGTACTTCTTTTGGTATCAAAGTTTTTTTATCTGAATAAAATTAGATTGTTAATTAATGCCTCTTTTTATCATAACTACTAGTAACACTCATAAAAAGTTGCATCAACAAGCTTGATTTTTCAAAGGGTAATTGCAACATTTACCAATAATTAATTTATATAACCAAAAATATTTGTTTAATACACTATTATGCAACATTTATGTTCATTCAAAAAGGGTAAATTCGAGGAAAGTCATTCACACATGTATTTTTTGGCTTCCCATATCAAAACATAAATATTTATATTTAAAAACAAATTTTTAAATTAATTTATTAACCACCATTATTAATAACGCATGTATGTATAATACATACTTATATATATATAAAATATGTTATTTGGCGACTCAAGTGACTTTGGTTCTTTCTTTGCATATAAAGGCACACAATTTTTTGCAATATTCTGTATTAAATAATAAATATAAATATATCGGGATGATTGCACTTAGCAGTGAGGCTCTTCAATATACAATATAAAATTGGCACATTGTTTCTTATTTAAGGTGATATTTTGGCAGTCTGGAATGTCTCCATTCTCCAGGCATGAAGGATTGCAGAAGTTCTGCTTACTGAATAAGCACGGTTAACTTTTTGTGAATACGTCCTCAGAAATTCCTTGAAATGTCCGATCCCAACAAATACAGCATATATTTTCACATATACCGATCTCTGTCAAATCCTGAGATCTCTGTTGAAGGCATTGACTCGACAAGTAGGTAACTCCAGCTCAATATCTATGCACATATTATACCGTATTTATCCTTTTCCCATGCCATAAATCCCCTCCTATTTTATATAAAGAATAAAAAAAGAATTGCAATCCATCTAGAAACCAATGGGTTAGTAAAAAAATAATTAATAACTGCACTCCAACCCACTTTTTTTGCATATTTTGCATGAAAATAAGGATGAATACGGTATACATATTCTCGTGTGTTTTTTGCATGTACCCGTGAACAGGCATATATTTATGTCTCAATGAAGTTCATCCACATCACTCTTTCTGGCATGATTGGCTAAATGAAGGCACTAGAATATTTTTTTGGAATATAGAATACTAGTATAACATAACATCATTTCTTCTTCTTTTTTCCCTTCTTTCCTTTTTTCCCTTTTTTCCCACCTTTTCCTTCAGACGCCGGACCGAATCCTCGCATATCTAATGCTTGCGGTGCATCATGTGCTATATAGTACAAATTTTCCATGGCCGCCTGGCCTAAAATGTCTACTTCAGGCTTATCTCCCTTGACTGCCTTCGCCGATCCCTTTGCAGAACGCTTTCCTCCCTTCTTTCCAGACTTCTTCCCTCCAGATTTTTTTCCTGACTTCTTTCCCTTCTTTCCACTCTTTTTTGGCTGCAATAAAAGTAAGAACACGTTAAAACTACAACAAATTAATTTTAGATTTTATACATTTACCAGCTATATTGATTTATTTCCAAAACGAAGAGCTGGTGGCAAAATATATACAATAATGTTTATTAACAATTACTTATTTCATTGTGTCTTATTATTTGACTGTTTGCTCTGCTGGTAAACATATTCATATAAATGTGTCTTATTATTTGACTGTTTGCTCTGCTGGTAAACACATGAAATTGATTAAAATACCCACCGTTGAGCCATTCTATAATATTTCTATGGTGTTATACATTTCACATGAGGTTGGTGTCTCATTTAATTCAATAATAAGACAAATTATTTTGCCGTTTTAAACTAAATTATGAAAAATATGTCTGCAAAAACAGGGTAAATATTATGTCTAATAGCTCAAGAGGCATTGTTGAATAATGGCATAGAGAGTCTTTACATTGCATGACATTAACGTTATGCCTTTTTGTAACAATATGTTTAACTGGAAAATGATAGTAAAGGAAGTTGGATTTCATGAATAAATACTACTACTTTGAACTTAATAGACCTTAACAAGATTTTTTCATTGTTTTTTTTTAACTAAATGCAAACTCTAAAAATGCTTCAAAAAGAAAAACTACACACTAAAATATTATGTTGCCAAAACAAGAACTACACAAGACACTGCATCTAAAAGTTTCTGGCCTCTCACCGCTGCGCGTGCGAATTCCACTGGGAGCTCGACTTGTCAAGTGAGAAAGAGTCAATTCTTTTGGATGGCGGGAGGTATACGGTACTGGTTCTACCCAAGAGAAATGGGATGGTTTGCCTCTACCACAAAAAAAATTCAACTGTTATATATGGCCAAACAGTTATATTGTGCTGCTGAAACAAGAACTATTCACTGACATAGTGTGCTGCTGAAACAAGAACTACTCACTGACATATAGACTGGCTAAGTCCTTATGTTTGTTAATGTTTATACTATTTGAGACATCTCAAGCTATTATCAAATAACACAGTCTGCATTAAGTCCCCTTTGAATTATTGGCTTCAAACATAAGTGGCTGAGAGCTATTCATAAATGATTGGGATTTTAAGATTTTATTTTGATTCTAATTGTCAAATATTAAAAAACAAAATAACAACTGGGACGACAGCCAGTCTAACTGACATAGTGTACTGCTGAAACAAGAACTACTCACTGACATAGCGTGCTGCTAAAACAAGAACTACTCACTGACATAGCGTGCTGCTGAAACAAGAACTACTCACTGACATAGTGTGCTGCTGAAACAAGAACTACTCACTGACATAGTGTGCTGCTGAAACAAGAACTACTCACTGACATAGTGTGCTGCTGAAACAAGAACTACTCACTGACATAGTGTGCTGCTGAAACAAGAACTACTCACTGACATAGTGTGCTGTTGAAACAAGAACTACTCACTGACATAGTGTGCTGCTGAAACAAGAACTACTCACTGACATAGTGTGCTGCTGAAACAAGAACTACTCACTGACATAGTGTGCTGCTGAAACAAGAACTACTCACTGACATAGTGTGCTGCTGAAACAAGAACTACTCACTGACATAGCGTGCTGCTGAAACAAGAACTACTCACTGACATAGCGTGCTGCTGAAACAAGAACTACTCACTGACATAGCGTGCTGCTGAAACAAGAACTACTCACTGACATAGCGTGCTGCTGAAACAAGAACTACTCACTGACATAGTGTGCTTCTGAAACAAGAACTACTCACTGACATAGTGTGCTGCTGAAACAAGAACTACTCACTGACATAGTGTGCTGCTGAAACAAGAACTACTCACTGACATAGCGTGCTGCTGAAACAAGAACTACTCACTGACATAGCGTGCTGCTGAAACAAGAACTATTCACTGACATATAGTGTGCTGTTTTAGCAAGAACTACACACTGACATATTGCGTTTCTGAAACAATAATTATACACACTGATATATTGTGTTGCTAAAACAAGAACTACTCACTGACATAGTGTGCTGTTTTAGCAAGAACTACACACTGACATATTGTGTTGCTGAAACAACAACTATACACACTGACATATTGTGTTGCTGAAACAATAACTATACACACTGACATACTGTGCTGCTGAAGCAAGATCTAAAAACTGACATATTGTGTTGCAGAAACAAGTACCACACACTGACATATTGTGCTGCTGAAATAACAATTACACATCTAGGATGCTGTGCTTTGAAAGAACATTTGTAAATAAATTCAACATACCATGTTTTCACTTGATTGATGGTTGTTGAACACCTCAAGTATAGCCATAGACCCTAATTATGATACTGCCAGCGGCCTACAACCCTTGTAGGTGCTTCCACATGGAAACATTGATCACACAGATGCCATTTCACATTGTATTATCTGAAATACAAAGTCATACTTATTACATTGTACAAACCACATGCAACCAGGGAATATTATATAAATATTGCATCCCAGTAAGGGTGACAGTGAGTGGAATTATTGCCAACCTAAGGAAAATAGTGTCGACTGAGCCAAAGCCATGGTCGACATTGTTTTCCTGAAAAAAGAATAAAAATTATTTTAACCAGTTTTCATTTTGGTAACAAGGTATGGTCAGCAAAAACAAGAATTATATCTTTAAACATTTGTATCACATTTATTATTTATTTTTGCATGTATATGCTGTTGAACATAATAACATATGTTGAACATAGGAAAACCCAATACATATTTATAAACTGGCTGTCGTGTAACAATCATGAGATAGTACTAATTATTGTCCTCTCAGCATCATAATCGGGGAACAGTATAAAATGTTTCACCAGGGTGTAGGTATTTTAAAAATAAGTGTAAATGTTAAGGTATAATAAAATGAAATAATGAATATTCTGAAAAGGAAATGGATCTATATATGCAAACATATTGAGAAAACAATAATCAATGGGAACATATTTTAATGATGTTTCAACAGTATTTTAATTCTAAGTTTATTTGTTATTGGTTATATCCCCAGGCTTCTATATTCCAAAGCACAGGCTACTCTAGTTGTATATTGTAATCATTTATATAAAACAGCTATTTAATAATAGGATAATACTTAATTATGATACATATCTATTGTTTTTGAGCTTTAATATAAAAATTAAATTGTTATAAATGTATATATAACAACTGATTTGCCTCTTTCTTTATCAAGCCTGAGGCATATACATTTTTCTTATTTATATTTATTACAGGTACACGCTGAGCAATTTTATATTATTCCTTAGTTATTTGTAAATAGTTTTGACATATACATTTTAACACATTTTTAACAACTCAATTATGCTTCTTTTTTCATTCTCATTACGTTTTGCACACAAAATTTAAAGGTTATTGGATTTGTATTGGGATATATGCATGAGTTCTGTCGCGTAATAATAATGCGCGACTATAGGAGCGCAATATCTATGCGTGAAAGAACAAGTGCATATAACCCAAAACAAATCTACACTTCTCAAAACTGCTAACTACACCGCTACGTTTTGGGTTATATATATCGATGGGTTGAATGTTTTTCAATAAAATAAAAAGGAAATACCAATTCAATCATTTTTACATCATTTCATTTTATTTTTTTCATGGGCAATGCTAGAACTAAACCACAATAAGCAATTACAAACGACCCATGTAAACACTAAAGTCACACTTTTCATTTCTTGTTCATAAAAGTGTGACTTTAGTGTTTACATGGGTCGTTTGTAATTGCTTATTGTGGTTTAGTTCTAGCATTGCCCATGAAAAAAATAAAATGAAATGATGTAAAAATGATTGAATTGGTATTTCCTTTTTATTTTATTGAAAAACATTCAACCCATCGATATATATAACCCAAAACGTGAGCGGTGTAGTTAGCAGTTTTGAGAAGTGTATGCATTAAGACCTATTTATGTGTCAGTGTGCCAATTCATTCACTTTTTTTTTTTATCAAATATAAACCATGCTGCACATTGAGATAATTATATATTTCTAAATAAATCCAACCACAAAATAGTCACAAAATGATTATTCATATTAAATGATTTCACTGTTAAATAATCTGAATTGTGTTGATGTTACAACACATATTCAACAAACATGTTATTATATTAATACTGCTAAAGTACTGAATGTTTAATTTGTTTATGAAGCAAACCATAGCAACATGTGACAGGCTCATACCCAGACCAACTTTGACACCGTTATAAACTGAATTGTAACATGAAAGCTGTCTTAATGTATAAATACATTAAACACGGCAGTTATTCACCATAAATCCGAAATTGATAACATTGTGATAAAAGGCATTAAAATATTTAATAATGTGTCTTCAAGTATATTTTATTAGATGAAAATGAAATAGGGTTAAGCACACACAAATGTATTAATGCTATCATATAGGCTTAACTTAAACAAATTATGTATGATTTGCTGTAACAATGCATAGGAGTGTTTTAACTGAACACTGTTTTGTCCAATCAACAAATTGTTATCTACCTGGACAGCTTTTGACACTCAATATACTGATGTAGCCTTAACCCGCTACATATACATAATAGACTGTTCTTTCTTTGAATTAAGACCATTGCATTTAGGTGAGAAAGGGGTGTTTTGGGGGAAATGACTGATCAGCAGCTGGACATTGTAGACTATGATTAGCCTGCAAAGCTGATCTGGGTTTACAATGGACACAAAGGCTAATATAGTCGTGTTTAGCGGGTTAAGAGTTAAATTAGCCAGATATTTCTTTTTTGGAAGTGCAAAATAAGTTGATAATAACCATTGACCGCAGTGACAGACATTTTCCAAATAGAGTATATTGCTGAACTCATAGAACATCATGAATTTAATACAGATTTATAATCACTTTTAAGCTAAACATTACTTTATAATTGGATATTAAATCTTCCTTTAAAATGTCCATGATGTGCATAACAGAGGCATTATTTGACCTCCGATAACAAATCCAATGGAGGTGTGGAGTATTTTTGAAGAATAAATAACAAAATCATTCAAAAAAAACATGAAAAGATTGCATTCATATATCACAATATAATGGTCAATACATATCACTATTTATCAGACCAAGTGTCTAAACCGATCATATTTGCTATTGTGAAGTGCTGTGCAAACAAATTTAAGCACCACTACCTTGTAGGATGAACATTATTGTTTGTTCATATTTGCTGATATAAATGTTCTCACTCACAGTACAATACGTTGGTTTCTTATAACACTTTATTGTTGGTTTAGCACATAGTTGGTTTATGCAAACATGAAATGTATCATATATCCATTTCACTGTTATAGATATGCACGAGGGTTAAGAGCATGTAACCTCCCTTTTGGTATGTTGGATTCGGCCATTTTTTTATGTTATACTCAGTTGCAAAAGAAAGTGGACACTGAGTTTTGATTAGATTTAATTGTATAAGGTTTTTTTAGAATTAAATTGACAAATTCCAAAATGAATATGCCATGTTTGGTACCAAAGTTTTTATCATTCCATGGCCAATATCAAGTTTTCATTTGTTTTTTAATAGGTTGAATCATTAAGGGACTGTCGCTTGATAAAGAGGATAGGGTGTAAAGTAAAATGTTCAAAGTGTCCAGTTTCTTTTGCAACTGAGTATATACATGTACAGATGTAGAGTACATAGAGACAATGGCAAACAGTATGCTGGTGTTTAGATTTGCACCTTTTGGTATCTGTGACAGTGTCTATCTATATCTATCTATCTCTATACACTAGATGCTTCACACCCTCACATGAGGGTAAGTTCGAGCAGGTTGTGGGCCTGTGTCTGTTAGCAGACAAGATAAAATGTTTAAAAGTAAGAAGAGGTGAAGAAACTGTGCGAAATATTTGTTAAAATCATTGTGTGATAAAGATAAAATCAGGATAAAAACAAAACTTTGTATGCTGGATGCTCAGTCAATTGTATGCTGGATTTAAGCCTTATGTATGGAGTATTTTGGATGCTAGAAGTGTGATGGTGTTACACCCTAATAATTATATTACTCATAACTGCCATGATTACATTCAAGTGAACCTTTTTCCCTAGAAAGGTTACCTACCTGTTGATTGTAGAACAAATATTTTATTCCAAACAAGTTCCTGAAAAGCTATTTTTATTTAAAAAAATTTTTTTGAAGTATTGAAAGGTGTATTTTTTGATTAGGCACTGAATCAAACATTTATGTTCTACTGCTGAAGAAAAAAATGTGTGTATGAGGCATGGAAGCCTGGCTCTGTCATCTGAATAGTAAGATACAGTTGAAAAAGGCATTGTTTTATGAAAATAGCAAACATAGTTATTGGAATGATGTTTGGTATGAATATATAAATAGTTTTCATCTATCTGTATATGGAGTTTAAAGAGTCTATTAAATCTATTCATGATATAGAGATGCAGCTGCAGTAAAAATCTAAACTGGAATCAATGAAGTGTAAAAAGTCGGTCAAGGTCTGTCATAGTGACATACTTTTGGCATGAATGTTTATAACTCGTTTATATATCTATGTATGAGGATGAAGAGTGCAGATCAATTAATGACTGAGAAACAGAGAGATAACCAAAATCCTTAACAAGAATCACTTATATGTAAAAACTGGATTTAGGTTAGCAATGGTGACCTGTTTTTGACACTTGCATGTGTATAGTACTCTTCTTGATAGATATATAAATGTAGCCGTAGCCCTATTTTGATGTTCTGCAGTACGAAATTTATAATTTTGTGTTCATGTTTATTTGTTTTTAACTTTTCTTCTACTTCTGTTGATATTTTCTGTTGATATTACTGCTTGGTGAAATGATGACAGTTTTCCTCATGCAACTAATTATCTATGAATAGATATAAATATACTTTACTCATCCAGATGTATATCATTAGTATATGTATGAATTCAAAGAATCTCTGTTTAGTGATGTCTTCAAATTGGAGATTATCTCAGCCTTGAGCTTCCATGTGCCCAATAAAGGGAAAGAGCAAAGAAAAAAAAAAGTCATAAGTCTCTTCACTGCAACAGTTTGTTAACTTAATTAATATATATATTGCTACCTCATTCTTTGCCTATTATGAGCTCCATTTCTGGGGAAGGTTCATTGGCGTGATTAACACACACGTTCATCAAGACATTTTGCATACACAGGGTATTGCTCTGTTAGGGGAGTGTGAACTCCAGGACCTCTGGCAGGGCTCGACATTAAGGACTGTAAAAATTGATCTGGGCAGGTAAAGTCTCAAAGGCTCAGTCCCGTCAGACAACTTCAAAAACTGAGTGACAATTTAGTAACGAGATATGATATGTTGTTTGTAACAATAGCGTACAAACATTATATCCTTATAAAATAAACACTTTGTGTCTAAATAATTGGAGTTAGCTATGGGCAAGGTGCCATAAAGTTAACGTCGAGCTCTGTCTGGGACGAGAGGCAAGTATGCATGCCAACTATTTGGCCACCTCATACTGTGGTTGATATTCAGACAACACTTACCAGTCCTGCGATTATTTATCGTGGTGTTTAGGGTGAATGGGTAAATCGCTGTCTGTTTGTAGTGATTTTGCCTTTGGTCTTTTAAGACAAAATTATGGTAACAGTTTTTTTACATAAACTTTAGTTGTATACCTTGACTGAAACTCACGGTTGTATGAATGGTAATATGCACTTACCATGTTTGTCTTTGAATAATATTGACAATAATATGTAAATGAATTAACATATGTCAACAAACTTTACATTTCCAGCACACGGTGCAACTTTGAACAGTCGAAAGTGTCAATGTAGCCATGGACACAATTACTTCCGGTATAATTTAGACTGGTTTCAGTTAAAGACGAGGTAATCTATTACTTCCATTAAAAAATAAGTGTACCCAGTCAAAAAGTAAAAATGACGTCAAATAGAAATAATCGATATAGTTCCTAAACAATTTCAAACATTTAAATACTTATATAAAGCACAATTATTTCATCATTTTAAAACAGATCTTTATAAAAAACCGTTAAATTTTCGGCAACGCATGCGCAAAAGCCGTTTCCGGTATGTAATTTGGTGCTCCAGCTCAAGGGAACATTTCAACGTAAATTTTGCAAAAAATGTATGTAACGCTAGTAATGGAGCTGATTTGAATCATTTCTTATTTTTAAATCACATCCAAGCTATCATATTCTGAATGATCTATACGTATTTTTAGCTGTTTGAGAACTAAAAAGGTACAATTTACATAAGGAAAATAAGATTATCTCCCTTACATGCCTTTATAAAATGTCAATTTTAACAATAACGTTGAATTATTCCCCTTACAGAAAGCGAAACTGAAAGTAGAAATACACCGAGATACCGGATTAGGATTTGGGATTTGTTTGAATTCATGTTTTCTGTATTTGAACATTGCCTTTGCAATGATTCTTAATTCATGTAAAAAATACCAAACCGTAAGATCCCTTATCAGGCTGTCATAAAAACTATTGTTTGGGGAGCTTGTTGGAAATTGTAGTGCATAAAAGTGTGGCGATATTGGCCATAATTGGTGGCCCGGTTAGCTCAGTTTGTAGAGCACTCGCCCTGTAAGCGAGGGGTCTTGGGTTCGAGTCCTGTACCGGCTACACTTTTTCCCATTGGTGAAGAGGATAATTCGGTGAACGCGGGATACCGACACCTGGGGTCTGAGAGACACCGGAAGAGCTGGGCTAGCTCTTAAAAGGGGGAGGAGTGTAATGATATTGGGTACACAGTGGCAGGTTATCTCAGTTGGTAGAGCACTCGGTCTGTAAGCGAGGGGTCCCGGGTTCCAGTCCCGTACTGGCCACACTTTTTTCCCTTGGTTTACTTCAAAATACACCTCTATGAACGGCGAGACGATTTTTGATATAGGGTGCATCTATAAAAGTGCGTATGTGAAAAAGCACCCAAGACGTCAAATAAATGAGACTAAGGAAATTGCATCTTTTATTACTTTACCTCGAAGAAGAAGATACCTGGAAGATAGTTCTCGGGTTCATAATGAAGGAGACTTTTTTTTAACCCTAAATGGTGTGGTAAACATTTAGTCACTGCCTGTTATTCTCATAAATGATGCGCAGGTTCCATATTTGGTGATAAATTCCATATTTGGTGATAACTACGTTTGTTTCTGTCAGTATGTTGTCATTTCTTGACAACTAACAGTGTGCATCTCAATACTGGTATAAAGTATCTCCTTGCCAATGTCTATCTAACTGTGATTTTAATGCATTAACTGTTTTGACATCTATGACGTGTTGTGGTAGCGAGTTACACTCATTTATTACCCTCCTTGAGCAAATGTCACACTTCTTGGCTTCTCTAGGTTAAGGGAGTGACCACGGATTATGGTATTTGTTGTAAAAGTGAAAAACTGATCTGCTGGTATATCTTCAATTCCTTTGATATCTTGAAAGTTTTAAATCACCCCTACTCCTTCTATTGACTAATGATGGTAACTTTAAACATTTTAACCTCAGACTCTTGATCTCACAAAGTTCCTTTATGCCATAAACTAATTTTGTAGCTCTAATCTGAATGTTTTCTATACTCTCGATGTCTTTCCGGAGATACGGGATGTCGGATGCCTCTGTTATTATAATTATAAAGTACTGTATCAGGAAATATTAATGTTGTTTTTCTCAGGGCAAGCAGACGTATATAGATCTTACATGAGTGCCTGTTTAATACTGAATTTATTAAACAAGTTGGATAAAATTATATGATGCTGCGCCAGGCATCATATTAATTTTATTCAACAAGCTTAATAAATTCAATATTAAATAGGCACAAATGTTTTCAAAATCAGTTGAAAAAATAAACATTTCACATGGATTTTCTTTTGATAAGGCATTTCTGCTGCATCAGCATTTTTTAATAAATATTTGTTTTTAGAATTTTTATTCAATTTTTAGCTCTACTGGCCGAAGGCCAGCAGAGCTTATGGGATGCCGAGTTGTCCGTCGTCCGTCCGTCGTTAACTTTTGTCTTGTTAAGACGATAGGGCCTTCATTTTTCATCCGATCTTTACCAAACTTTAACAGGTTGTTAATATCAAGTAAAGCTTGGATGAGTTCGAAAACCAGCCAGATCGGACAAGTAACAGCGGAGTTATGGCCCTTGATTTAGTTAAAAATGCTATATTGCTATATTTTGCCTCGTTAAGACGATAGGGTCTTCATTTTTAATCCTATTTTTATCAAACTTTACCACATTGTTAATATAAACCAGCCAGATCGGACCAGTAACAGCAGAGTTATGGTCCTTGATTTAGTTAAAAATGCTATATTTTGCCTCGTTAAGACGATAGGGGCTTCATTGTTCATCCGATCTTTACCAATCTTTATCAGATTGTTAATATCAATGAAAGCTCGGACAAGTTTGAAAACCAGCCATATCGGATTAGTAAAGGCGGAGTTATGGCCCTTGATTTAGTTAAAAATGCTATATTTTGCCTCGTTAAGACGATAGGGGCTTCATTGTTCATCCGATCTTTACCAAACTTTATCATATTGTTAATGCAGTTGAAAGCTCGAACATGTTCGAAAACCAGCCATATTGGACCAGTAACCGCGGAGTTATGGCCCTTGATTTAGTTAAAAATGCTATATTTTGCCTCGTTAATATGATAGGGGCTTCATTGTTCATCCGATCTTTAGCAAACTTTATCAGATTGTTAATATCAATGAAAGCTCGATCAAGTTCGAAAAACATTCATATCGGACCAGTAACAGCGGAGTTATGGCCCTTGATTTAGTTCAAAATGATATATTTTGCCTCGTTAAGACGATAGGGCCTTCATTTTTCATCCGATCTTTACCAAACTTTATCAGATTGTTAATGTCTATTAAAGCTTGGTCAAGTTTGAAAACCAGCCAGATCGAACCATACACAGCGGAGTTATGGCCCTTGATTTTGTTAAAAATGCTATAATTTGCCTGGTCATACGATAGGGCCTTCATTTTGCATCTGATCTTTGCCAAACTTTAGCAGATTTTATGACTTTCTTTTTTACGTTATTATTTTTATTTATTTTTAAATTTTCTTATTTTTTTATTTTTTATTTATTTATTTTTTAAAAAAAAATTATTTTTTTTAATTGATTTTTATGTTATTTTATTTATTATTATTTATTTTTTTTAATTTTAATTGATTCATATTTTTTGATTATTATTATTCTATAACAAAATATTATTATTCTCTAAAAAAATTTATTTTTATTTTATTTTTTTATTTATTTTATTAGCTCTATGTTGGACCAGTCGGATCAGTAACAGAGGTGTTATGGCTCTTGATTTAGTTAAACATGCTATATTTTGCCTCGCTTATACGGTAGGGCCTTCATTTTTCATCTGATCTTTACCAAACTTTACCAGATTCTTTAGTTATAAATATGGCCCATGATAAAGTTAAAAAGCTGTTTTTTGCCCGAAACTTTCAAAAAAACTTAAATGGCATTCAGTCGCTTCATTGATGTTATAAGAGCCGTGTTAGCCAGTAGAGCGTCTACAGGCCCTCTTGGGCCTCTTGTTTTTTGTTTTGTTGGATAAATGTAAATTAAGATATTCTGAAAGTTTTGTAACAAAATATTAAGGTTGACTGAAATTATTTGCGATTTCTTAATTTTGTGCTGTCCCGGCAACAAGGAATTTACATTAAAAAAGGGCACCACAAAAAAAACAGCCTATTTCAGAAACTAAGGTATTTTTGTGTCGCCTGTGTAGCATGGCAGACTTAAGGGTCACTTTTTCAGTCGTCCGTCACACTGCAGCCTAACCTTGGCCATAACTTGAAAAGAATGTTCATGAAACTTCACACACACTTTCATATACCTTTAACCTGCAACCTAACCAAGGTCATAACTGGCCATAACTTCAGAAGTATTTGACCTAGGTTCATGAAACTTCATGCACATATTCATCTTACCAGTCAGATTTCAGCCTTCAAAATTGCTCTGTATAGACAGCTTCACTGCAGATGTCGCATTTCAGTCAAATGCTGAGTAAAGTGTCATGCTTAAGGACTCAACATGGTGTGGACGTGGTATTGAAAGAGACAATGTCTATAACTTTTAGCTTATAAAACACAAAAGAAATGTGTTGACAAACATGACACATCAATCATTATTGAATATTTTCCAAGATTGACGGAATTAAATAGCGGTACAAAAAAAGGAAGTACCACTTTGTAGGGTTGAACTCGTAACCCACACTAAAATTACACTCGCGGGTAATAATAATAATAGAATGTCGCAACAGTCTGTCTCGCTACCAACTGTGCTAAGTGGACCAGATGTATCAATACATGCTATAATTTTTATAGGAAACCTAATATTGCAATAATCACGTTGGAATATATATTTTTTAGATACTAATATAATATGTTCCGAAAGTTTTCATAAAACATGACCACGCCCATGATTTTCTTCGTATTCTTTCTGTAAAACATGCCATTTAGTGCATTTCTTTGAATTTATCGTGCAGTCCACATCATTAACACACGGCGCCTATCCTTTTTCGGGAATATGTGTTTTATGTGGATTTTCTCGAACATCTCTGAAGTGCATATGAAATGCGCGATTTCATTGATTGAATTCAGTTGATCTTCTCATGAATATTGATTAGATGAAAGGTTGATCTGACGTGACCTCCAAGGCAGTGTTGTCAGATCATATAGTGGAGAGTATCAAATCGTAATTAGGATTTGATTTTAATGTGATTGAAAAGTATTTGACCGTCTTCAAACTTTATAGTTAGATTGTACTTGGTGAAATAAGCACACAGCAGGCGACACAAGTGTTGTGTCAAACAACCTTCTAGTTTATTTACCACAAAAAATTCCAATAATTATTTTATATCATTTATGTACATAATAATGATCATGATGATACATAATTTATGTACGTATTATTAAGATTGCTGAAAAACCTTTGACTGAAACAAACGCCCTGAACAATAATTAAGATTTTTTTGATTTTTTTTCGGCGTTTATGTGGTTTTAAAAAACCTCAGTTACATACATAATTTAAACTTTTAAATAAGACATTATTTAATGATTTTCTTTACCAAGAAAACCAAAGTCCGCCTGTCAATCAGTCAATTAATACATCGGATTTTAAGTTTTCTTGTGACTGTGTGTTTTCCATATTGCGAATGAAACAGATTAACTTGCATCTTTTTGTAAGTTTAACATTTATTTCTGGAAAATGATGTGTGGGGTAGTGGGGGTGTGTTGGTAGGAGGGGTATGCAGTATATACATGGTCTTGATTCTGACATAAGCTGAGTGTACACATTTTTGTATACTCAGTACTCCTGTACACATCGTCCGGCGTCCGTTCCTCGTCGTTAACTTTTGCTTCAGTCGACTTCTCCTCAGAAACTTCTTTGCCAATTTTGACCAAACTTCACATGGATGATCCTTAGATGAATGCTTTTTAGGTTGTAAAATTAGGTCAGCGCGACATCCAAGATGGCCGCCATTACTATATATGTTCGAAACCTTAAATCTTCTTCTCAAGAACAGTTGGACAGATTTCGACAGTTTTTCTTTTAAAATGATCGCCAATGTCTGGACTTTTGTTTGTTCAAATGACACCCCGGAGTCAAAAATTGCCGTGCCCTGGGGGCCCAAAGTTTGTGTTTTGAGATTTTGCATGTTTTTCATAGACTTATATAGGAAAAAACTTTAAAAAATCTTCTTCTCACACAGAGCTTTCATGTATTACATGTAGCATCAGCTTATGGTCCTCTACTAAGTTTTGGGTCAAATTTGGCCCCGCCCTGGGGGTCACAGTTTTACATAGACTTATAAAAGGGAAAAATATCTTCTCTGAAACTACATAATTATATATATGTATAATATTTTGCATTTACTATGACATTATGGTTGTTTACCAAGTTTGTTCAAATGGTGACCATGGGTTCACCATTGGCCCAGCCCCAGGGGTCACATGTTTTACATAAACTTGTATAGGGAAAATTAAAAAAATCTTCTCTAAAACTGCAAGAGCCAGAGGTTTAATATTTTGCATTTGCTATAAGCTTATGGTCCTCTACAAAGTTTGTTCAAATGGTGACCCTGGGTTCAAATTTGGCCCTGGCCCTGAGCGGGAGGTCACAGTTTTACATGATAGACTTAATGTATATATATAGGAAACAAATCTTCTTCTCTGAAACTGCAAGAGCCAGAGGTTTAATATTTTGCAGTATGGTCCTTTACCAAGTTTGTTTAAATGATGACCCTGGGGTCACATTTACATTTGGCCCCGCCACAGGGGTCATGTTTTATATAGACTTCTAAAGGGAAATACTTAAAAAATCTTCTCTGAAACTGCAAGAGCCAGAGATTTAATATTTTGCATTTTCTATGTAAGCTTATGGTCCTCTGCTGAGCTTGTTCAAATGGTGATCCTGGGGTCACATTTGGCCCACTGTGGCACCTCAGGGTCACATGTTTTACATAGGCTTATATATAGGGATAATCTTAAAAAAACATCTTCTCAGAAACAGCTTGATAAAATTTGACCAAACTTCACATTGATGATGCTTATATGAATGTTTTTCAAATTTGTTAAAATAAGTTGAACGTCACATCTAAGATGGCCACCATAGAAAAATCGTTGACTTACTTATTGTTGTACATTGGGAAGCTAGGACCGTAAATATTTGGGGGTAAACATTTTTAATTCTTCATTTTTAGCACTACTGATCAACTACTGATCAAAGATCCGCAGAGCTTATGCCGTGGTGCGGCTTCCGTCGTCTGTCTGTCCGTCCTTAAACTTTTTTTGTGGCGTCTGTCCGTCCTTAAACTTTTTTTGTGGCGAATACTCCTCTGAAACTACTTGACGGATTTTATGAAACTTCACAGGAATGTTGCTCTTGATGTCTAGTTGATCCTAGCAAAAATTCAGGTCAGCCGGAAATGTCCGCCACGGCTAGAAATAGATTTTAAAAATGCGATTTTGTGGCGACTACTTCTCAAAAATCATATGTGATATTGATTTGGAACTTTTACCAAAATGACTGGCATGACATGTAGTTGGTCCTAACCAAAGTTCATTTTGATTGGATGTCAGACATGGTCACCAGCGGCCCTCTTTGTTTACATAGAGTTATGTAGGAAAAACTTGTGGCGACTACTCTGAAACTACTTGAGGGATTTTCATGAAACTTCACAGGAATGTTGATCGTGATATCTAGTTGATCCTAGCAAAAATTCAGGTCGGCCGGAAATTCAAGATGGCCGCCAAGGCTAAAAATAGATTTTTAAAAATGCGATTTGTGGCGACTACGTCTGAAAAGCCATAAGAGATATTGATTTGGAACCTTTACCAACATGACTGGCACGACATGTAGTTGGTCCTAACCAAGGTTCATATTGATTGGATGTCAAACATGGCCACCATCGGCCATCTTTATTTACCTAGACTTATATAGGAAAATCTTGTGGCGACTACTACTCTGAAACTACTTGATGGAATTTCATGAAGCTTCACAGGAATGTTGCTGTTTGATGTCTAGTTGATCCTAGCAAAAATTCAGGTCGGCCCGAAATTCAAGATGGCTGCCACGGCTAAAAATAGATTTTAAAAATGCGATTTTGTGGCGACTACTTATCAAAAACCATAAGGGATATTGTTTCGGAACCTTTACCAAAATGACTGGAACGACATGTAGTTGGTCCTAACCAAAGTTCATTTTGATTGGATGTGAAACATGGCCACCAGCGGCCATCTTTGTTTACATAGAGTTATATGCCTAAAACTTGTGGCGACTACTCCTCTGAAACTACATGCAGATTTTCATGAAACTTAACAGGAATGTTGCTCTTGATGTCTAGTTGGTCCTATCAAAAATTCAGGCCGGCTGGAAATTCAAGATGAAAAAAGATTTTTAAAAGTGCGACTTGTGGCGACTAGTTCTCAAAACCCATAAGTGATATTGAATTGGAACCTTTACAAATGACTGGTGCGACATGTACTTGATCCTAACCAAGATTCATTTTGATTTGATGTCAAACATGGCTGCCAGTGGCCATCTTTGTATACATCGAGTTATACAGTAAAAACTTGTAGCAACTATTCCTCTGAAACTAATAGACGGATTTTCATGAAATTCTAAAGAAATGTTGTTCTTGATGTCTAGTTGATCCTACCAAAATTTCCGGTATGGCGGCCATGGCTAAAAATAGATTCTTAAAAAACAAATTTGTAGCGACTACTTTTTGAAAACTATAAGTGATATTGATATGGGTCTTTTTCTAAAATGATCAGCTTGACATGATGTTGATCCTTATCAAAAATCCTTTTGATTCAACATTAAACATGGCTGCCAGTGGCCATCTTTGTTTACATAGAGCTATATAGTAAATACTTGTAGCAACTACTCCTTTAAAACTACTGGATAGATTTTCATGAAACCTCACAGGGATGTTGCTCTTGATGTCTAGTTGATCCTAGCAAAATTTCAAATCGGCCGGTAAATCAAGATGGTCACCATAGCTATAAATAGATTTTTAAAATACAACTTTGCGGGCACTACTTCTCAAAAACCATAAGTGGTATTGATGTGAACCCCTTTACTAAAATGACTGGCATGTAGTTGGTCCTATACAAATTTCTTTTGATTCCATTTCAAACATGACCGCCAGCGGCCATCTTTGTAAACACATAGAGTTGTATATAGGAAAAGCTTGTGGCGACTACTTCTCTGAAAGTGCTGGTCCTATTTTCATTCAACTTCCCTTGGCTGATCTAGCTATCAAAATCTATCGGTAGAGCTTTAAGGTCATTGACCTCTTGTTAAGTTTGTATTTATTATTCAAAGAATACAGTGTAAAAGTGTAATTTTCGTTAACATATTTTTATGTTAACTTTTTGTAGAGCTAAGATTCAATTGAAATTCACCTGCTCATGTTTCTTTTTCTTTTCAGCCTGCTGTTTATATCCAACATGTCCCGGAGGTATAGTTGGCTGCAGCCCGTAGTAGGCTTAAAAAGAAAGTTAGTTCCCTCAGTATAGCACAAAGCAACCATGGCGTTCCTGCTCTTGGAAGAAAGGTAAACAGTACAAAGCATACATGGCTTACCCAGTCACAGAATAAAGTTAACACAATACAGAACAAAGCGTCATGGCTTACCCACTCCTGGAAGATGCTTCTTCCAGACAGAGCCTTCCCATGTTTCCACAAGATGATCACCATTCCACTGGTACAAGCCTTTTGGATAAGAAACATGAATTTAACATTCTCGAAAAACTCAAACAGCTTAGAGACCAAAAGAAATACTGCGATGTTACTCTTGAAGTCAGAGGAGTCAAGTTAGAAGCCCATAAAATTGTCCTGGCTTCCTGGAGTCCATATTTTGCATCCAAACTGTTCCCTGATGACCCCAAAGTGTGTAGAGATTATTTAGTGGTTAACTATGACAACAGTGAAGTGTTTGCAGATTTGCTGGACTTCATGTATAACGGCTATGTTGCTCCACGCGAGACAAATTTCCTGCAGTTGCTGCATTTAGCCGTTAGTTTTCAGATCGAGACTTTGAAAAATTACTGCGAGGAATTTCTTCGATGTAATCTACATTTGGGCAACTTCGTCAGCACTTACTTTTTGAGTAGAAAATTTAGCTTGGACAGTTTGGAGGAGTACATTGTTGGGTTTTTACAGTTAAATCTGTCTGATGCTGTCAAACAGGGGGAATTCCTTTCGCTGAAAGCCGAGAAATTCAACACATTCTTGTCTAAAGGATGGATGGAAAAAATCAAACCAGAAATCAAACTCTTTCTAATCATTAGCTGGGTGGGCTATGATGTTCAAGAGAGAGAGAAATTCCTTGTTCTTCTACTGGGACATATAGACTGGTCCACAGTGGCTAATGATTTCCTACTTGAGATTAACAGAACTGAAAACTTCTTCACCTCACACGAATCCAGTCTGTATCTGTTGCTACAGACCTTGTTCAGCGCTGGAATTCCACTTGGGCCTTACACAACAGTTTTCCCTGTTCTTAGAAAAACACACTCTGCAATTTTGAACGAAGTTGTGCACTCTAGTCTCTTACAAATTGGACCTGAAGATTTCCGTCCAGTGACCATCAATGTTAAAAGTAGACCTGCTTATAGAGATGCATGTATGAACAGTGTAAAGCATGGGCCTCTTTGTGACACAAAAGATACAGCAGTAAATACTGATGTCAATAGCCGACATTTTGAAGAAAGTGAGAGAGCAACAACTTGCAATGTAGATGTTCCTGTTGGAGAGATAGAAGAGAACACTGGTGCCATAAATACAGAAATAAATGAACCAATTGATGAGTTTGGGAAATTTTTAGAATCAGAAATTCACGAAATCAATAAAAAAGAGAAAGAGAAACTTATAAAAAAGGAAATTATAAAGCCACCAGAAGCTTCAGTAACTGTTATCACTGTAACTCCAAAAAAGAAAATTCTTACCAAGCCACGATCTTCCAAAAAAAGAAGTAGAAAATCTACAAGAACACGAAAAGTGAATTCCTATAAAGAAATAGAAGATGAGAGAGCTGAAGTCAAACCAGAACCAAAGCCAGTAGAAGACGCTGTAAAAATGGATGAAAACAAAATGTGTATAGATGAAGAAAAACTAGATGCGGCAGATGAAAGTGACAATGACGACTTACCTTTCAAGGCTGATGTAGATTCGGATGAAGAAGATGAAAAAGAGATCAAGACTCGTAAGACTAGGGACGTTATTCTCACTCAGATCAAGGCAAACAAGAAGGTTAGAAAGGGGAAATCCAAATCATACCGTAAACCTGGAAAAGCTGTTAACTGTTCAATTGCAAATTGTGCTTACATTACAAGGTTCGAAAAACGAATGGCAAAGCATGTACAAACAGCTCACAATTCCTCGTTTGAATTGCGATGCAATCTTTGTCCCTATGAAACCAAGGAGGTTCGCAAATACAATTCGCATATGAAGCAGCATTTCCCAGGTCCTCCATTCTTGTGCGACTTTCCACGATGTACTTACAGTGGAACCAAGATTGCCGTAATGTTGGTACACAGAGCCTCCCACACAGATGAGCGGCCATTCACGTGCGAGTGTGGCATGAGCTTTAGGACAAATAACACACTTATTGCACACAAGAAAATTCATCTAGGTAAGTCGAATTGATATCTTATTCTTATTACAAGAATTAGGCAGTAAACTGTGCAGCTGTATTTTCCACTGTTTTTTTGATCACCTGAGTGAGCCGAAGACTCTAGGTGATCAATTGGGATCACTCTTCGTCCGTCGTCCGTCCGTGGTTAACTTTTGCTTCAAACATCTCCTCAATAACTGCCTGGCCAATTTTGACCAAATTTCACATGGGTGATACTGAGGTCAATGCCTTTCAAAGTTCTACAAATTAGTTCAATGCGGCATCCAAGTTGGCCGCCATTACCATAAATGGTCAAAACCTAAAAAAATCTCAAGAACCGATGGACGGATTTCAACACTTTTCTTTTAAAATGATTTTCAATGCCTAGACTATCAAATCTGTTCAAATGAAATCCCTGGGTTCAAAAATAGTAGTGCCCCGGGGTTCCAAAGTTTGTATATGGAATGTTTATCATCTAGGAAAGAACTTTAAAAATCTTCTTTTCTGAAACCACAAAGCACAGAGCTCCCATGTATTACATGTAGCATCATCTGATGGTACTCTACAAAGTTTGTTCAAATGGTGACCCTGGGGTCAAATTTGACCCCGCTCCGGGATCACAGTTTTACCTAGATTTACATACATGTAGGTAAAAACTTAAAAAATCATCTTCTCTGAAACTACAAGAGCCAGAGGTTTAATATATTGCCTTTGCTATAAGCTTATGGTCCTCTGACAAGTTTGTTCAAATGGTGACCCTGGGATCATATTTGGTCCGGCCCCAGTGGTCACATGTTTTACATACTTTAATATATAGGGAAAGACTTAAAACATCTCTGAAACTACGAGAGTCAGAGGTTTAATATTTTGCATAAATTTACTATCAGCTTATGATAGTATATGATACCAAGCTTGTTCAGATGGTGACCCTGGAGTCATATTTGGCCTCGCCCCAGGGGTCATATGTTTTACATAGACTTACATAGGGAAAAACTCCGAAACTACAAGAGCCAGAGTTATAATATGTATACACCTGCTTTCACAAAGTGATGTGGGAGCTATATAGGAATCACATTGTCACCAATGTCCCATCCCAAAGGGTCCCGTCGCACATTTATGTCCCGTCGCGTGACACATTTTTAATACTTGCATATCTCAAACACTTTTGAATAGATTGTTCTCAAACTTCATATACTCATAAAAACTGATGAACTTATGTCCCTCTACATCACCCACCACTGATTGCCTTATTTATTACAGAATTATGGCCCTTCGTTTGACTTAGAATTTTCCACTTTAATATTGTATACCTGTTAACTCGTTTTTTCTCAAACATTTTTTGATTGTTCCAAAACTTAATACACACATAACAACTGATGACCTTATGTCCTTCATCACAAATTGCTGATGCCTAATTTATTACAGAATCAATGCCCTTTATTTGACTTAAAGTTTTTCGCTCCATAATGAACTTCATGTGGCTTTCACTTTAACACGGTCCATGGATTGTTATTACACCTAACATACAGCTCACACATGTATGATGATATAATGTGTCTCTGCGTAAATGGTTTTTCGATTCCGCAATTGTTTTACAGAATTATGAAACTTTGTTTTCATTAGAATTTCTTTCACATAAGATTTAGACATTTATTATTCTTGGTTTTATCCATCATCGGCTAGAGCAAAAATGTGATAGTTCTAGTTTGCATTTGCTATAAGTTTATGTTTTTAAATCTCCACTAATATTCAATCTCGAATAGATGCCCATTAAATGGCCATTATTTACCCATGTAAGAAACATTACGTTGTTAATTCTTCAAATCACACACACACACTATCTAAAAAAAACAAGTTTGCTCAAATGGTGACCCTTGGGTCACATTTGGCCCCGTCCCGCGGGTCACATGTTTTACATACACTTGTATAGGGAAAAAGTTAAAAAAATCTTCTTCTCTGAAACTATAAGAGCCAGAGACTTATGGTGATTTATCAAGTTTGTTCAAGTGGTGACTCTGGGGTCACATTTGGCCCCACCTAAGGGGTCACATGTTTTACATACTTAAAAAAAATCTTCTCTGAAACTACAACCGCCAGATGGTTTAATATCTTGCATTTACTATAAGCTTATGGTCCTCTACCAAGCTTGTTCAAATGATGATCATGTGGTCACATTTGGCCCCACCCATGGGTTACATGTTTTACATGTACATAGACAAGTTTATATATCGAGAAAATCTTTAAAAAAAAATCTCAGAAACCACTTGTCAATTTTGACCAAACTTTACATGGATGATCCTTAGGTGAATGTTTTTCAAATTTGTTAAAATTAGATCAATGCAACATCCAAGATGACCACCATATAAACATCTTTAAATAACTCCTTTTACACTGGGAACTTAGGGTCGTGAGTTCAAATCCTACTGGAGGTAAACTTTCTTTTTAATTTTTTTTTTTAATTCTCCATTTTCATTATTGTTTCCTTTTTGGGTGCATTTTTAGCTATACTGCTTATGCCATGGTCTTTTGTCCGTCGTCATTAACGTTAGATGTCAACACTCTAGCACCTTCATTTTTTTCCAAAACCAGCCAGATCGGACCAGTAACACTGGAGTTATTGCTCTTTAATTAACGAAAATTGCTATATTTTGTCTTAACACTCTAGCGTCTCCATTTTTCATCCGATCTTTACCAGATTATTAATATCAATAAAAGCTCGGACGAGTTTGAAAACAAGCCAGATCGGACCGGCAACACCGGAGTTATTGCCCTTGAATTACCGAAATTTGCTATATTTTGTCTTGTCAACACTCTAGTGCCTCCATTTTCTTACGATATTTACCAAACTTTACCAGATTGTTAATATCTGTAAAAGCTCGGACGAGTTCAAAAACCATCCAGATCAGACAAGTAACACCAGAGTTATTGCCCTTGAATTAAATAAAATTGCTATAGTTTGTCTTGTCAACATTCTTGCGCCTCCATTTTGCTCCTACCTTTACCAAACTTTGCCAGATTGTTGATACATGTATTGATGAAAGCTCGGTCAAGTTTGAAAACCACCCAGATCGGTAACACCGAAGTTATGGCCCTTGAATTATTGAAAAATGTGTTAACACTCTAGCACCTTCATTTTTCATTCGATCTTTACCAAACTTTACCAGAGTGTTATGAGGCCTTCATTTTGCCGTATTTCAGTAAAACTTTGCAGGGATGATCAGTACCAAGCCTAGTTGTGCATACTGTCACCTTGTTCCGGTTGAATGATTTTGGTGGAATTATGGCCCTTTAAAGGTTTTAATACACATGATTCGTATGGACTAGTTCTGCTGGAGCCCTGGCCAGATTTCAATGAAACATGGCAAGGATGATCAGTATCAAGCCTAGTTGTTCATCAGCATGTTCCTGTTGAATGATTTTTGGCAGAGTTATAGCCCTTTAAAGGTTTTACTACAAAAACTTTGTCCAGACTAGTTCTCCTGAACCCCTGTCCGGATTTCAGAGAAACGTTGCAGGGACGATCAATACCAAGTCTAGTTGTGTATATATATCATCACCGTGTTCCGGTTGAAAGATTTTTTACAGAGTTATTGCCCTTTACATGTTTCAATACACAAACTTTGTCCGGACTAGTTTTGCTGAACCCCTGGGCAAATTATAACGAAACTTGGCAAAGATGATCATTACCAAGCCTAGTTGTGCCTATCATCACCGTGTTCTGGTTGAACGAATTTTGGCGGAATTATGGCCCTTTAAAGGTTTTACTACACAAACTTTGTTGGGTGATCAGTATCAAGCCTAGTTGTGCATTTCATTGTTGTGTTCCGGTTGAATGATTTTTGGCAGAGTTATTGCCCTTTAAAAGTTTTAATACACTAACTTTGTACAGACCAGTTCTCCTGAACCCCCAGCTTGATTTCAACGAAACTTGGCAGGAATTATCAGTACTAAGCCTAGATGCGCAAGTCCTTGCCATGTTTCGGTTTAATGCTTTTTGACAGAGTTATGGCCCCTTATGCACAAACATTATCCGGACTAGCTTTCCCGAACCTCTTGTTGGATTTCAATGAAATTCGGCAGGAATGATCAGTACCAAGCCTAGTTGCGCATATCATTGTCGTCTTTCGGTTGAATGATAATTGGTGGAGTTGTGGCTCTTTAAAACTTTTTAACACACAAACCTTGTCCGAACTATTTTTCCTGAAGCCCTTGCTGGATTTCAACAAAACTTTGCAGGGATGTTCAGTACCAGGCCTAGTGGTGCATAATCAGCACCATGTTCCGGTTGAATGATTTTTGGCAGAGTTACTGCCCTTTAAAGGTTTTAATACACAAACTTTGTCTGGACTCGTTCTCCTGAACCACTGGCCAGATTTCAACGAAACTTTGCAGGGATAATCATTACCAAGCCTAGTTATGCATGTCATCGCAGTATTTAGATTGAAAGGCTAGTTCTCTTGAACCCCTGGCAGGATTTCAATGAAACTGCAGGGATGATCAGTACCAGGTATAGTTTGCATATCATTGCCATGTTCTGGTTGAGTGCTTTTTGCGGAGTTATCGCCCTTTAAAGGTTTTGATACACAAACTTTATCCAGACTAGTCTCTTCTGAACTCCTGGCCGAATTTTGATGGGGAGTACCTAGTCTAGTTGCGCATATCATCGCCATGTTCTGGTTGTTATGGCCCTTTAAAGTTTTTTTAATACACTAACTTTGTACAGGCTAGTTCTCCTGAACTCCTGGCTGGATTTCAGTGAAACTTGGCAATGATGGCAGTACCAAGCCTAGTTGCGCATAATGTTGTCATGTTTCGGTTGCATGATTTTTGTTGTAGCCAGTAGAGCGAATCAGGCCCTCTTGGGCCTCTTGTTAGCTCGACTATTCGAAAAATAAAAGAGCTTATGTAATCACCCTGGGGGTCGGCATTGGCGACGGCGTCGGCGTTCCACATGAAGGTTTGCGTATAAGCTGTGTTTACCAGTCTATATCTCTTACATTTCTTATCCTAGCACAACCAAATTTGGCCATAGGCCTCCTTATAGCATTATCTTAAGGGCTGTATAATTTTGGTTCCTGTAACCTATGGGCTCCCATGGAACCCAAATTATGATAGCCCATAAAATGTGTCCCATTTCACATCAAATGTTGCGTGTAAGCTGTGTTTACAAGTCTATATCTCCTACAATTCTTACCCTAGCACAACCAAATTAGGCTATTAGCTTCCTTATAGCATTATCTTAAGGGCTGCTTAAGTAATTTTGGTTCCTCTAACCCCTGGTCTCCCATGGAACCCAAATTCTGATAGCCCTTAAAATGTGTCTGTTTCACATCAAATTTTGCGTGTAAGCTGTGTTTACAGGTCTGTATCTCTTACATTTCTTGTCCTAGCTGAACTAAATTTTGGAATTGTTTTCCTTATAGTATGTTGTAAAGGGTTTGATAAGTAATTTTGTCTTCTGCAAATTCTGGGCTCCCATGGAACCCAAATTATGATGGCCCGTAAAATGTGCAATAAAGGCAGATCTAGGTCTGCATGTAAGCATGTATATATCTATAATTTTGGTTTGGGATTTCTTATAGCATTATGCATCTTATTTATACTTCACCCATATTGGGGCATGGGCTCCTTCCTACACATATATGTTGCCCTCCCCACCCCCTTAACCCACTCGCGCCTCTCGGGATGGCGAGTTGTCCGTCGTCCGTCCGTTGTCCGTCCGTCGTACGTCGTACGTCGTCCATCGTCCGTCCGTTGTTAACTTTTGTCTTGTGACAACTCTAGGGCCTTCATTTTTCATCCAATCTTTACTAAACTTTAACAGGTTGTTAATATCAATGAAAGCTCGGACAAGTTCGAAAACCAGCCAGATCGGAATAATTTCACCGGAGTTATGGCCCTTGTTTTGCTGAAAAATGCCATATTAAGCCTTGTGAACACTCTAGCACCTTCATTTATTATTTGATCTTTACCAAACTTGCACAGATTGGTAATATCAACGAAAGCTCAGACAAGTTCGAAAACCATCCAAATCGGATCAGTCACACCAGAGTTATGGCCCTTGTTTTTTCTGAAAATTGCTATTTTCTGCCTTGTGAACTCTCTAGCACCTTCATTTATTATTTGATCGTTACCAAACTTGAACAGATTGTTAATACTAATTATAGCTTAGACAAGTTCCAAAATCAGCTGAATTGGGTCAGTAACACTAGAGTTATGGCCCTTGTTTTGCTGAAAAATGCCATATTAAGTCTTGTGAACACTCTAGCACCTTCATTTATTATTTGATCTTTTACCAAACTTGCACAGATTGTTGAAATCAATGAAAGCCTGAACAAGTTCAAAAACCAGCTAGATCGGATGATTAACAGCGGAGTTATTGCCCTTGATTTAATTAAAAATGCTACATTTCGCCTCGTTAAGATGATAGGGGCTTCATTTTTCATCCTATCTTTACCAAACTTTACCACATTGTTAATGTCGTTGAAAGCTCGAACAAGTTCGAAAACCAGCCATATCTGATCAGTAACAGCGGAGTTATGGCCCTTGATTTAATTAAAAATGCTATGTTTTGCCTCGTTAAGACGATAGGGGCTTCATTGTTCATCCGATCGTTACCAAATTTGATCAGATTGTTAATATCAATGGAAGCTCAGACAAGTTTGAAACCATTCATATTGGACTAGTAACATCGGAGTTACATGTATGGCCCTTGATTTAGTTCAAAATGCTATATTTTGCCTCGTTAAGATGATAGGTGCTTCATTGTTCATCCGATCTTTACCAAACTTTACCATCTTGTTAATATCAATGAAAGCTCGAATAAGTTCGAAAACCAGTCAGATCGGACTAGTAACAGTGGAGTTATGGCCCTTGATTTAGTTAAAAAATGCTATATTTTGCCTCGTTAAGAAGATAGGGTCTTCATTTTTGTCCGATCTTTACTAAAAATTACCAGATTATTTATATCAATGAAAGCTTCGACAAGTTCGAAAACCAGCCAGATCGGACCAGCAACAGAGGAGTTATGGCCCTTGATTTAGTTAAAAATGCTATATTTTGCCTCGTTAAGACGATAGGACCTTCATTTTTTGTCAGATCTTTACCAAACTTTACCAGATTGTTAATATAAATGAAAGCTCAGACAAGTTCAAAAACCAGCCAGATCGGACCAGTAACAGCGGAGTTATGGACCTTGATTTAGTTAAAAATGCTATATTTTGCCTTGTTAATACGATAGGGTCTTCATTTTTCATCTGATCTTTACCAAACTTTACCAGATTGTTACTATCAATAAAAGCTCCGACAAGTTCGAAAACTAGCCAGATTGGACCATTTACACTGGAGTTATGGCCCTTGATTTTATTTACTGAAATATGCTATATTTTGGCCTCATTAAGAAGAAAGGGCCTTCATTTGGCCAAATTTCATTGAAATTGTTCAGGGATGATCAGTACCAAGCCTGGTTGTACATATCGTCACTGTGTTCCAGTTGAATGATTTTGGCGGAGTTATGTCCCTTTAAAGGTTTTAATACACAAACTTTGTCCTGACTAGTTTTCCTGAACCCTTGGCCGGAATTAAACAAAACTTTGTAGGGATGATCAGTTCCAGGTCTGGTGGTGCAAATCTTTTGTTCCGGTTGAATGATTTTTGGCAGAGTTAAGGCCCTTTAAAGGTTTTAATACACAAACTTTGTCTGGACTATTCTCCTGAACGTCTCCCCACATTTCAATGAAACTTTACAGGGATGATCAGCAACAAGCTTAGTTGTGCATATCATCGTCGCATTCCGATTAACAGATTTTTGGTGGAGTTATGGCCCTTTAAAGGTTTTTGATACACAAACATTTTCCGGGCTAGTTTTCCTGAACCCCTGGCTGGATTTTAACGGAACTTGACAAGGATGATCAGTATCAAGCCTAGTTGTGCATATCATCGCCATATTCGTTGTCAGAGTTATGGCCCTTTAAAGGTTTTAATAGAGAAACGTCCCGATTAGTCTGTTCTGAACTCCTTGCTGGATTTCAATGAATCTTGATGGGGATGATCAGTACCAAGCCTAGTTGCACCTATCATTGCCGTGTTCTGGTTGAATGAATTTTGGCAGAGTTATGGCCCCTTAAAAGTTTTAAAAGTTTTAATACACTAACTTTGTACAGACTAGACTAGTTCTCCTGAACCTCTGGCTGGATTTCAATGCAACTTGTCAGGGTCAGTACCAAGCCTAGTTGCCTATATCATCACCATGTTATGGCTGAACGATATTTGAAAGAGTTATGGCCCCTTGTGCATAAACTTTATCTTTAGCCAGTAGAGCGTCGACAGGCCCTCTTGGGCCTCTTGTTTCAATTCTTACACATAGCTTCTTACCCCCCCCCCCCACCCCCCACCCCCCCCCCCCCCCCCCCCCCATCCACTCAAAACTCAATTTATTTGTTGTTGTTTTTTTGTCAATTCTTACACATAGATATTGCCCACCCACCCCTACTCCCCACAATCAAAAATTTTTTATTTTTTATTTTGTTTTACCATATTTCTGTGTTGTTTTGGTCAATTCTTACATAGGTTCTTACACACATATATGTTGCCCTCCCGCCTCTCCCCCACTCAAAACTCGAATTTTTTTTAAATTTTTTTTTACATACTTTTGTGTTGTTTTCGTGAATTCTTACACGTATATGTTGCTTTGTTGTTTTTTAGCTCACCTGAGCCGAAGGCTCAAAAGTGAGCTATTGGGATCACTCTTCGTCCGTCGTCCGTCGTCGTCCGTCGTCGTCGTCCGTCGTCCGTCGTCGTCGTCCGTCGTTAACTTTTGCTTCAAATAACTTCTGCTCAGAAACCGCTTGGCTAATTTTGACCAAACTTCACGTGGATGATCCTTAGATGAATGCTTTTTAGATTTGTTAAAATTAGGTCAGCGCGACATCCAAGATGGCCGCCATTACCATATATGGTTGAAACTTTAAAAAATCTTCTCCTCAAACCGCTGGATAGATTTCGACAGTTTTTCTTTTAAAATGATCGCCAACGTCTAGACTATCAAGTTTGTTCAAATGAAGTCCCCTGGGTCAAAAATGGCCATGCCCCAGGGTTCCAAAGTTTGTATATTGAGATTTTGCATGTTTTTCATATAGACATATAGGAAAAAATCTTCTTCTCTGAAACCGCAAGGCACAGAGGTCTCATGTATTACATGTAGCATCAGCTTATGGTCCTCTACTAAGTTTGTTCAAATGGTGACCCTGGGGTCAAATTTGTCCCCGCCCCGGGGGTCACAGTTTTACATAGACTTATATAGGATTTTTTTTTTAAAAATCTTCTTCTCAGAAACTGCAAGAGCTAGAGGTTTGATATTTTGCATTTACTATAAGCTTATGGTCCTTAACCAAGTTTGTTCAAATGGTGACCCAGGGGTCGCATTTGGCCCCGCCCCGGGGGTCTCAGTTTTACATAGGCTTGTATAGGGAAAAACTGAAAAAAAATCTTCTTCTCTGGAACCACATGGCACAGAGCTCTCATGTATTACATGTAGCATCAACTTATGGTCCTCTACTTAGTTTGTTCAAATGGTGACCCTGGGGTCAAATTTGTCCCCGCCCCGGGGGCCACAGTTTTACATAGACTTGTATAGGATTTTTTTTTAAAAAATCTTCTTCTCGGAAACTGCAAGAGCCAGAGGTTTGATATTTTGCATTTACTATAAGCTTATGGTCCTTTACAAAGTTTGTTCAAATGGTGACCCTGGGGTTACATTTGGCCCCTCCCCAAGGGTCACATGTTTTACATAGACATGTATAAGGAAAAACTTAAAAAATCTTCTTCTCTGAAACTGCAAGAGATAGAGGTTTAATATTTTGCATTTGCTATAAGCTTATGGTCCTCTACCAAGTTTGTTCAAATGGTGACCCAGGAGTTACATTTGGCCCCGCCACGGGTGTCACAGTTTTACATAGGCTCGTATAGGGAAAAACTGAAAAAAATCTTCATCTCTGGAACCACATGGCACTGAGCTCTCATGTATTACATGTAGCATCAGCTTATGGTTCTCTACTTAGTTTGTTGAAATGGTGACCCTGGGGTCACATTTGGCCCCGCCCCGGGGTCACAGTTTTACATAGGCTTGTATAGGGAAAAACTGAAAAAAATCTTCTTCTCTGGAACTGCAAGAGCCAGAGGTTTAATATTTTGAATTTACTATTAGATTATGGTCCTCTACCAAGTTTGTTCAAATGATGACCCAGGGGTAAAATTTGACCCCACTCCGTGGGTCACAGTTTTACATAGACTTATATAGGAAACAAAGACTTCTTCTCTGGAACTACAAGAGCCAGAGGTTTAATATTTTGCATTTACTATACTCTTATGGTCCTTTACCAAGTTTGTTCTAATGGTGACCCTGGGTTCACATTTGGCCCCGCCCCAGTGGTCACGTTTTACATAGACTTGTATAGGGAAAAACTTAAAAAATCTTCTTCTCTAAAACCACAAAGCACACAGCTCTCATATATTACATTTAGCCCTGGGGTCACATTTGGCTCTTTCCAAGGTGTTATTTGATCTTTACCAAACTTTGTCAGTGTCTTAACACTTTCCCTCAGCCTCGTCCGTCGGATGGGAACGTAAATATCGATAATAAGAGTAGGGCAGGTTCTCGGATTCCTATGTATCCTTCCCCTCTCTCTGGGGCGGCTCTTAATAACCTATACTGTGTTGATGAGCCGTTAAACAACATTCAGTTCAATTCAGTGTCTTAAACTGTCTATATCAATGTTGTTAATATATACAACAGAGCCCACATTTCTTGAACAACCTTAACCAAACTTGCACAGATTGTATATGACCATAAGATTTCGAAGAAGTTCGATAATGTGCCAGTACTCAGGTGATCGCTTTAGGGCCATCTTGGCCCTGGCCCTCTTTTATTGGTTCAAATTAACTCAGGTGAGCGATATAGGGCCATCATGGCCCTCTTGTTTTACTTATTTTCTTTTAAATTGTTAGCATGGGGTCATGGGTTTAAATTTCAGTTGTGGGTGTTGTTGTGTTTTGCACTTGTAAATTTAATGATGAAACCCCTTGACATAAGAGCCATTTTAGCTTGTACTGAGAGCATCCACAGGCCCTCTTTTTCTTTATTATTATTAATGATCGCTAATCCCTGGACTATCAAGTTTGCTCGGGGTCCAAAGTTTGTATATAGAGATTTTGCATGTTTTTACGTACTAAGACTTACATTAGGAAAGACTTAAAACATCTTCAGTCAGCAATTACGAGTAGACAATTGTTTCATCATTGTGAAGATCCTCAGGTGATTGATTCAAGGCCATTTTGGCCCTCTTGTTTTTATGCTACCCAAAGGGCAGCATATAGTTTCCGCTTTGTCCGTCCAACCTTGTGAACGTCACACTTTCTTGTCCGGAGCATATCTTCAAAACTACTGATGAGACTGCAATGAAACTTCACACAATGATAGAGGGCATTGAGAGGAAGGGCAGAGTGCAAGAACCATAACTCTGTCACCGTTCAAATTAGAGTTATTGCCCTTTGTAATTGTCCATAGCATATTTTCAAAACTACGGATGGGACTGCAATGAAACTTCACACAATGATATAGGGTAATGAGAGGAAGTGCAGAGAGCACAAACCGTAACTCTGTCATCATTCAAATTAGACTTATTGCCCTTTGTAAGTTTCTACTTAGAATTTTTGTCCGGAGCATGTCTTCAAAACTACTGATGGGACTGCAATGAAACTTCACACAATGAGAGAGGGCAATGAAAGGAAGTGCAGAGTGCACAAACTGTAACTCTTTCATCATTCATATTAGAGTTATTATCCTTTGTAAATTTATACTTACAAAAAAACATGTGAAATTAAATATTGTAGGATAATACAGTGAGATACAACATTAATCAGTAGGCTGATATAATACAGCATTTACATTCATTCAGTATATATAAATATAACTTGTTTTCTGCAGGTAACAAGAACTATGCCTGTCCAGTATGTGATATTGCCTTCGCCACAAAGAATACCGTGAACCAGCACATGGTTATCCACAGCGACATCCGACCTTATCTGTGTGACCTTTGTGGTTTTGCCACCAAGTTTCAGTCACATCTCATTGCCCATAAACGCATACATACAGGTGAGCTAAACGGCAGTCTTCACATTTTAAAATATTTCCATGAAAATCAAGTTTTGTCAGATTTAATTAGCCAAAATATTACGAGTGGAGGATTGGTAATTGCATTAACCCTTAACCCGCTACATATATAATGTACATATACATATATACATTAACCCTATAATAGGCTGTTCTTCTTTGAATTAAGACCATTTCATTTTTGTGGAAAATGACTGATCTGCGGACATTGTAAACCCAGATCAGCTGAGCGGGTTGAGGGTTAATGAGAAGTAAATGAGTTTCTGTTTACTCATTGTTTAAATACCTATCCTGCCATCAACAGGCAACTTTTACAAGAGATGTACACTGTTTTGAAACCTACTGACTACGAGGTATATATGTAACTTAAATTTCAGAATCCATAGATAACTCTATAGACACAACATAAATGGCTTTAACCAGCCAGGCCAAATCCAAAAATGTAGCGTCGAATTAGTTACCAACTCATAAATCATTTTACGCATAATCAATCACAGCTATTTAAGAACCTGTGAATAAAGCTATACTTTTAATCAACACATATACATTATTATATGACCCGAACACCTGGATAGAGTTTTGATAAAAGGTTTTGTAGTCACTGTGTACTTTTGCTGTTATTTGGTGGGTTAGTGTCTTTAAATTATAAACAAGCCATTTTTAATAGGATTTCCAGCAAAACATTCTGGTTAGGTTTAAAGGAAAAAAGTGTTTGTTTCCGCTAACCAGACCGACCCTAACTTTTTTTATTGCAAAAAAAAAAGATTTTTTTTTTTTTTTTTTTTTTTTTAAATTAAATAGTAATTTGAACCCATGAACCAAGGTTTCTTATGGAGAAAAAAAATGCCTCCAGTTAGATTTGAAGCCACGACCCCTGGGGTTTCCAGTGTACATTACCAAATATTGAAAAAGGGCCATTTAATACCTTCCCCAGTATTGTTAATCATATTAAAAGTGGTTTTTCATTGACAAAAATAAGGTCATTAATAATAAAAAAATAAAAAAATAAAAAGTTTTGCCTACCTACCTACCCTATATATTTTTTTAAGCCGTAAGCGGCAACAAACCTTCTTTTTTTTGGCCTTATTAGATTGATGAGTGTCATTGGGCGGCGGGAGGGAGACGACAACTTTTAGTTAAGATGTTTTTCAGAGTTTTCCAAAACATCATGAATTAAAAATAAATTAAATATTATCCAATGGGTTGATTTAATATTAGCACAGTTGTTGCATATGATCATTCGGTATCTAACAATTCCAATGTTTCTATGACCTTCAGTTATTAAAAGGTCACGATTGATTGAAAAGTTCAACTTTTAGTTAATAAGTTGGTATGAGTTTCTCCAACCTTCTTCATACCATGTTTCAATAAAATAAAAAGGTATCATAATTTGTCATATACAAAATGTTTCTGGCAGTGTTAATGCTTAGACAAAAATTTGATAATGCGCTAGTGGTATAACTCAACTTCAGTGACAACACTCTAAGGCACACATTCTGATGTTATGTGGCATTATTATATTTGCCAATTTGTTTAAGAAGTTCAATAATAAATAATCACTTGTGTAAGGTCCTCTATGTAGAGATATACTCCTGCTGTTCCAATTCACTTCCAAACGTCTTTATTTTAATGAAACCCGACCCATTTATGAATTAATGCAAAACTTGGTTGATTCGACATTGACTGGTTAATTATTTTGAGTCGAAACTTGACTGGTTTAACATTGACTGGTTCATTAGATTTTTGTAAGAAGTAATCTGAATTTGAAATGATATTTTACAGGAGAAGTGTTCCGCTGTCAATTTCCAAAATGTACCTATTACACACCAAAGAGAAGTCAATTGAAGGCCCACATGCGTGCGCATCTGGGTGTACGTGCCCATGTTTGTGAGACATGTGGGAAGTCATTTGTTGAGAGAAGCCATCTCCTGCGACATGAGAAACTACACACAAATATGAAGATAAAGTGTGACACTTGTGATTATACGACAACTCGCAAGGATAAACTTAAGGAGCACGTTATCAAGCATCATTTATTAGAACCTACGGCTAAACAGAAGAAGGCAAAGGTTATCAGTACTGGTAAAGCAAAGAAGACATCTTCTGCACAGAAAAATCTTAACTCCTCATTAGCGGAGATAACTACACCAATGCTGGTCAAATGGGATCACGGGGGTTATTCGATGTCACAGGAACCTCAAGATAATGTCCAACATCCAGAGGGAGCTGCGATTCTTAGTGGTGATGGATACTGTGTGTTGAGAGATCAGCTCACGACTAATGAACCGATACAGCAGATTCTCTCGATAGATCAAATCAATGATCAGATGAATGCAGCCAAGGTTATAGACTCTGATTCTGCTGCTGAACAGGAGTCCAGCACCACTACTTTAACACCAGTGCAGCACGGTGGCCGTATAGCAACCTCTGTGGATCATAATCAAACTGTAGTGGTGGATGCGGCCAGTATGAGCAATCTGGGCCTGGTGGGGGGTCAAGGACAGATAGTTGTGACCACTAGTATGGATACTGACCAGGTAGCACATGCTTATACCATTATTCAGTCACCAGGGGGCGCCACTCAACAAGCACAGGAATATGGTGGCCTTAGTGCCTTTATGGCCTTGTTTTAACGTAACTTTCTTCTGACAGGAAAATGCCTGCATTGGTCCTAAACATTTACAGGAAGTTACTAGTGAAATAATCAAATCCGGTTATGCTTTTAAGGTTTCAAGGTTCATGGACCTCCTAATTAAAGTTGTGCCAGGGAGCCCATGCAGATTTATATAATGATTCAGTGTTCTCCCCAGGCCATTAAGGCATGTCACATTTAACATGCCTTCAGAGCCAAAATGCTTTTGCAACATGCCTTAATTTCAAAAAGGCATGTACATGCCTTAATTTCAAAAAGGCATGTAACACATTTTAATTATGTAATTTTTGTTTGGTTTAAATAAGTAAAAAACAATATATATGGAATCACTAGCCTATTTCTTATATAAAGCAAGTGTCTAACAAACTACGCATACATATAGGGGTGAGGAATAAGGATACACTCTAAGCATATTTTCTATGATAAAAGCGATATGCCTTGACAAATTCCTGGGGAGAACACTGTGATTATTAGCCGGATTGCATAGAAAATCCAGGCTTATAGTTTGGCGATTTCCGTATGTCCTACGAGTTTTGACGTTTTGTTTTTTGTTTTTCCTCATTTCTCAAAAACAAAATGTCGCAAAGCTTTGAAACTTGACACACATGTTCATTACCATGACACAGTCTTATATGACAAGAACCATAACTCTGTCTTGTATTTTGTGTCGCCTGCGTAGTATGGCAGACACTTAGGGAATACTTTGTCCGTCGTCCGTCTGTCGTCATTCGTCCATCACACTTTAACCTGCAACCTAACCTTGGCCATAAATGAAAAGTATGTGATCTATATTCATGAAACTTCACACATATATTCAGCTTAACTTAAGGAATGCTGTTACACATGTCCAATAACTCTGACTATAATTTTGGCAGAGTTATGTCCTCCTTCATAAAACTTTAACCTGCAACCTAATCAAGCTCATACAGGCCATAACTTGAAAAGTATTTGACCTATTTCATGAAACTTCTTCATCTTAACCAAAGGAATGTCGTTACACATGTCCAATAACTCTGACTTTCCTTTTATCAGAGTTACGCCCTTTTTCATGAAACCTTAACCCTGCAACCTAACCTAGCTCATAACTTGGCAACATTTTGACCTACGGTTATGAAACTTTATACATTTCTTCCTTATCAATTATTTAATGCAGATGTATGCCAGTTTTCGTAAACTTTAACACTTTTAAAAAAAAATTGTACTTGCTGAAATAAGCACACGGCAGGCGACACAAGTGTTCAGTGGAAAACCCTTCTAGCAGATTTTTTTATTGAAATGTTGAATTCTTAATCCGGCGTTTGCACCACTGTTGGTGCTTCACTTGTACTTTATTTGTTATTGTGAAAAAAGTACACAGATGTTGAAATTTACATTTACATCTTGATTACATATCCATGTTTTTTCAATAATGAGTTGGAAAATTTTATAATTTATTATTACAGGCCTTTATTTATTTTATGTTTTATTTTATTTCTAGAGCTGGGATGCCTTTAGTTCCCGTTGAACAGAAAAACATGCTGTTCTACTCATCCCCATTTTTAGCTCTACTGATCAGAGATCAGCAGAGCTTATGCCGTGGTGCGGCGTCCGTCGTCCTTCCGTCTGTCCGTCCGTCTGTCCGTCCGTCCGTTAACTTTTATTTGTAGCGACTACTCCTCTGAAACTACTTGATGGATATTCATAAAACTTTACAGAAATGTTGCCCATGAAGTCTAGTTGATCCTAGCAAAAATTCATGTTGATGTGAAATCCAAGATGGCCGCCAAAGCTAAAAATAGATTTTTTAAATTCAAGTTTGTAGCGACTACTTCTTGAAAACTATGTGATATTGATATGGGACTTTTTCTAAAATGATCAGCATGACATGATGTTGGTCCTTGTCGAAAATCGTTTTGATTTGACGTTAAACATGGCTGCCAGCAGCCATCTTTGTTTACATAGAGTTATATAATGAAAACTTGTAGCGACTACTCCTCTGAAACTACTTGGCGGATTTTCATGAAACTTTACAGGAATGTTGCTCTTAATGTCTAATTGATCCTAGCAAAATTTCAGATCGGCCAGAAATTCAAGATGGCTGCCACAGTTAAAAATAGATTTTTAAAAAATAAGTTTGTAGCGACTACTTCTTGAAAACTATAAGTGATATTGATATGGGACTTTTTCTAAAATGATCAGCATGACATGATGGTTATCCGAGTCGAACATTATTTTGATTCGACATTTAACATGGCTGCCAGTGGCCATTTTTGTTTACATAGAGTTATATAATGAAAACTTGTAGCGACTACTCCTCTGAAACTACTTGACGGATTTTCATGAAACTTCACAGAAATGTTGCTCTTGATGTCTAATTGATCCTAGCAAAATTTCAGGTCGTCCGGAAATTCAAGATGTCCGCCATGGCTAAAAACAGATTTTCAAAATACAAGTTTGTAGCGACTACTTCTTGAAAACTATAAGTGATATTGATATGGGACTTTTTCTAAAATGATCAGCATGACATGATGGTTATTCAAGTCGAACATTATTTTGATTCGACCTTAAACATGGCTGCCAGTGGCCATGTTTGTTTACATAGAGTTATATAATGAAAACTTGTAGCGACTACTCCTCTGAAACTACTTGACGGATTTTCATAAAACTTCACAGGAATGTTGCTCTTGATGTCTAATTGATCCTAGCAAAATTTCAGGTCGGCCGGAAATTCAAGATGGCCGCCATGGCTAAAAATAGATTTTCAAAATACAAGTTTGTAGCGACTACTTCTTGAAAACTATAAGTGATATTGATATGGGACTTTTTCTAAAATGATCAGCATGACATGATTATTTTGATTCGACGTTAAACATGGCTGCCAGTGGCCATGTTTGTTTACATAGAGTTATATAATGAAAACTTGTAGCGACTACTCCTCTGAAACTACTTGACGGATTTTCATAAAACTTCACAAGATAGTTGCTCTTGATGTCTAATTGATCCTAGCAAAATTTCAGGTCGGCCGGAAATTCAAGATGGCCACCACGGCTAAAAATAGATTTTCAAAAAACCAGTTTGTAGCGACTACTTCCTGAAATCAAAATCAATCAGTAGAGCTTCAAGGTCATTGACCTCTTGTTTTTTTAGCTCTATGTTGGACCAGTCGGACCAGTAACAGAGGAGTTGTGGCTCTTGATTTAGTTAAAAATGCTATGTTTTGCCTCATTAATACGGAAGGGCCTTCATTTTTCATCTGATCTTTACCAAACTTTACCAGATTCTTCAGTTATGGCCCTTGATTTAGTTGAAAAGCTGTACTTTGCCAAAAACTTTCCAAAAAACGTAAATGGCAGTCTCTCGCTTCATTGATGTTATAAGAGCCATGTTCGCCAGTAGAGCGTCCACAGGCCCTCTTGGGCCTCTTGTTTTAAACCGGTATCTGTGGTTCTACTGCAGCCTAAGGCATTTGAATGACCTTGGAATGTTTTACAAAATGGGGTCCTGTTTACCCACTGTCCTTAGTGAAACAGCTCTCCAGACTGCTAATGAATGTTTGCTTACATTTTTTGTAACAGACCTTCAGTTGATTTCTGTTGTGTAACAATATGTACATGTTAGTTTTAATTAAAACGGAGGAATTGAATCCATGCCAGGTTACGGTAATAAAGGGAAAGGTATAATTTTGTCCCCAAAAATATTCAAAATTATGCAGTCATTAGATTAATATTTTATTATAATTTGTTAGTTTGTGCATTTTAAAGTAAATTAATCTTACCCTGTGATCAATGGTGCACTCTATATCCCAAAGACCAAAAACTGAATGAAAACTGCTGAACAAAAATGTCCTTTTTTGAAAGAAACTCATTTAGAGCCAGCCTTTAAACTTACTTTTAATGAGTTTCTAATAATGATTCAGTTCATTTATAGTTAAAATAAGTTTTGAGCATTTGTGCATTTATAACTTAAAAACTGGGGGCTAATTTTACCCCTTATCATGCCTAGTCTTTTAAAGGTAAGGATAGACATAACCATTAAATTCATTACCATAAACAGATATAGGTTCAGTTCCTTGGTTTCACTAAATCTTACAATATGAACAAAGTGTTACAAAGTGTTCTTCAGGCCTGCCAAAAGTTTTAAAACAAAACTCTGAGGTTTTTAGCTCTACTGATCAGCGATCAGCAGAGCTTATGCCGTGGTGCGGTGTCCGTCGTCGGTCGGTCCGTCCGTCTGTCTGTCTGTCTGTCCGTAAACATTTGTAGCGACTACTCCTCTGAAACTACTGAATGGATTTTCATGAAACTTTACAGAAATGTTGCCCATGAAGTCTAGTTGATCCTCGCAAAAATTCATGTAGATGTGAAATCCAAGATGGCCGCCAAATCTAAAAATAGGTTTTTAAAAAACAAGTTTGTAGCGACTACTTCTTGAAAACTCTAATTGATATTGATATGCATCTAAAATGATCAGCATGACATGATGTTGGTCCTTGTCGAAAATCGTTTTGATTCGACATTAAACATGGCTGCCGTGGCCATCTTTGTTTACATAGAGTCATAAAATGAAAACTTGTAGCGACTACTTCTCTGAAACTACTTGACGGATTTTCATGAAACTTCACAGGAATGTTGCTCTTGATGTCTAATTGATCCTAGCAACATTTCAGGTAGGCCGGCAATTCAAAATGGCCGCCACGGCTAAAAATAGATTTTTAAAAAATAAGTTTGTAGCGACTACTTCTTGAAAACTATAAGAGATATTGATAAGGGACTTTTTCTAAAATGATCAGCATGACATGATGGTTATCCGAGTCGAACATTATTTTAATTCGATGTTAAACATGGCTGCCAGTGGCCATCTTTGTTTACATAGAGTTATATAATGAAAACTTGTAGCGACTACTTCTCTGAAAGTACTTGACGGATTTTCATGAAACTTCACACAAATGTTGCTCTTGATGTCTTATTGATCCTAGCAAAATTTCAGGTCGGCCAGAAATTTAAGATGGCCGCCATGGCTAAAAATAGATTTTCAAAAAATAAGCTTGTAGGGACTACTTCTTGAAAACTATAAGAGATATTGATATGGGACTTTTTCTAAAATGATAAGCATGACATGATGGTTATCCGAGTCGAACATTATTTTGATTCAATGTTAAACATGGCTGTCAGCGGCCATCTTTGTTTACATAGAGTTATATTATGAAAACTTGTAGTGACTACTCCTCTGAAACTACTTGACGGATTTTCATGAAGCTTCACAGGAATGTTGCTCTTGATGTCTCATTGATCCTAGTAAAATTTCAGGTCGGCCGGAAATTCAAGATGGCCGCCACGGCTAAAAATAGATTTTCTAAAAACAAGTTTGTAGCGACTACTTCCTGAAATCAAAATCAATCAGTAGAGCTTCAAGGTCATTGACCTCTTGTTAAAATGTAAGATTTAAAGCACGCGAAAAACATTTTTGAATTACAATTTTAGCGTGCAAATGGATTTTCACACTTTTTTTTAAAGGGTAAATTTAAATTATTTTTTTCAATTAATTCTTATTCATTATTTGATATTTTTATAGAAAATAATAGATAGGCATACTTCAACATGCATGAACTGTTATAGTGATACCACTGCACGGTAGCAGCTGTTATAGTGATACCACTGCACGGTAGCAGCTGTTATAGTGATACCACTGCACGGTAGCAGCTGTTATAGTGATACCACTGCATGGTAGCAGCTGTTATAGTGATACCACTGCACGGTAGCAGGTAGCAGCTGTTATAGTGATACCACTACACGGTAGCAGCTGTTATAGTGATACCACTGCACGGAAACAGCTGTTATAGTGATACCACTGCACGGTAGCAGCTGTTATAGTGATACCACTGCATGGTAGCAGCTGTTATAGTGATACCACTGTACGGTAGCAGGTAGCAGCTGTTATAGTGATACCACTGCATGGTAGCAGCTGTTATATTGATACCACTGCACGGTGTCAGCTGTTATAGTGATACCACTGCACGGTAGCATCTGTTGTAGTGATACCACTGCATGGTAGCAGCTGTTATAGTGATACCACTGCATGGCAGCAGCTGTTCTAGTGATACCACTGCACGGTAGCAGCTGTTATAAGGATACCACTGCACGACAGCAGCTGTTATAATGATACCACTGCACGGCAGCAGCTGTTCTAGTGATACCACTGCACGGTAGCAGCCGTTGTAGTGATACCACTGCACGGCAGCAGCTGTTGTAGTGATACCACTGCACGGTAGCAGCTGTTATAGTGATACCACTGCACGGTAGCAGCTGTTATAGTGATACCACTGCACGGTAGCAGCTGTTATAGTGATACCACTGCACGGCAGCAGCTGTTCTAGTGATACCACTGCATGGTAGCAGCTGTTATAAGGATACCACTGCACGGCAGCAGCTGTTATAATGATACCACTGCACGGCAGCAGCTGTTATAGTGATACCACTGCACGGTAGCAGCCGTTGTAGTGATACCACTGCACGGCAGCAGCTGTTGTAGTGATACCACTGCACGGTAGCAGCCGTTGTAGTGATACCACTGCACGGTAGCAGCTGTTATAATGATACCACTGCATGGTAGCAGCTGTTGTAGTGATACCACTGCACGGTAGTAGCTGTTATAGTGATACCACTGCATGGTAGCAGCTGTTATAGTGATACCACTGCACGGTAGCAGCTGTTATAGTGATACCACTGCATGGTAGCAGCTGTTATAGTGATACCACTGCACGGTAGCAGCTGTTATAGTGATACCACTGCACGGTAGCAGCTGTTATAGTGATACCACTGCACGGCAGCAGCTGTTCTAGTGATACCACTGCACGATAGCAGCCGTTATAATGATACCACTGCACGGCAGCAGCTGTTATAGTGATACCACTGCACGGTAGCAGCCGTTATAATGATACCACTGCACGGCAGCAGCTGTTGTAGTGATACCACTGCACGGTAGCAGCTGTTATAATGATACCACTGCATGGTAGCAGCTGTTGTAGTGATACCACTGCACGGTAGCAGCTGTTATAATGATACCACTGCACGGTAGCAGCTGTTATAATGATACCACTGCAAGGTAGCAGCTGTTATAATGATACCACTGCAAGGTAGCAGCTGTTATAATGATACCACATTAATCATAATTATCGTGCTGCACGATAGCAGCTGTTATAATGATACCACTGCATGGTAGCAACTGTTGTAATGATACCACTGCACGGTAGCAGCTGTTATAATGATACCACTGCACGATAGCAGCTGTTATAGTGATACCATTGCACGATAGCAGCTGTTATAGTGATACCACTGCACGGTAGCAGCTGTTATAGGATTCACTGGCTCCTAACACTTGCTATTTCAATTAAGGTCAACCAATTAAAAAAGTCAGTGATATATTGCTGCTATTGCACAGGTTATGTCACTGAAGAAACTAGTGGTTTTTTTTAAAGTAACAATTGATGGAAAATCCGGAGATTGTGCACTTAAAGCAAGTGAGAACCGTATCCGGATTTTATCCAGAGATTTGGCAGGCCTGGTTCTTGAGAGCCGTTTATTATTTTGAACCAACGTGCATCTTGTCGGTGTCATAAACAAGTATTAAACACCTATTTGAGAAAAATGAGGCTCTGGGGCAAGAAGCCCAAGACTTGGAGACCATTGCCTTACCTTTTTATCATGATCAGAAGAAAGGACTTCAATAGTGTTTTAAAGCTTGGAGTTGCAGTATCTCTGTTTTTCCAGGGGTTGTGAAGCTTTTAAATCAATGCCGCATTATTCTTTTTTATCTCTGAGTTCCGTCGGTGTGTTCTTAGGCAAAACACTTTCCCTCAGCCTCGTCCGTCGGATGGGGACGTAAACCGGGCGGTCCCGTGTATCGGTATATCCTCCGAGCACGTAAAAGAACCATAAGAATCTATTCGATGATAAGAGTAGGGCAGGTTCCCGGATTCCTATGTATCCTTCCCCTCTCTCTGGGGCGGCTCTAAATAACCTATACTGTGTTGATGAGCCGTTAAACAACATTCAATTATCTCGATTTAAGGAGGTCTGAATCCAGAAAGTTCACATATCTGTAACACATACAAAACATACACACAAAATTGTCCTCTGCTCTATTTTGCTTTATCAGATTAATTTTGTCACAGTGTGTGGGGGAGAGGGGAGTCGGGTATTTGATAGCAAATGTTCTGCACTTTTAATGTGATGCATTAATGCAAATTAATCCATTATTCGAAAGCAAACATTAATTTAACCTGTCTATATTGTCGTACATTTTCTAACATTCTACTGTCAGTGTTGACAAACGATTTTATTTTTTTTAACTAAAACATATCTAAGACTATAACCACTGTACTCTTTCTTTCTGCATATACTTCATCACTCTCTTAGAGGATACTGCGAAGGTGATTACTTATTGTGTCCCCTGCGTAGCATGGCAGACACTTAGGGATCACTTTATCCGTCGTTCGTCGCCCGTCACACTTTAACCTGCAATCTAACCTTGGCCATAACTTGAAAAGTATTTGACCTATGTTCATGAAACTTCACACACACTTTCATCTTACCTCAAGGAATGTCGTTAAACATGTCCGATAACTCTGACTTTCCTTTGGCAGAATTTACCTGTTCATGAAACTTTCCACTCATATTCATCTTGCCCGAATGAGTGTTGTTACCCATGACAACTAGCTCTAACTTTCATTTGGCAGAGTTATGCCCCTTTTCATAAAACTTTAACCTACAACCTAACCAAACTCATAACTGACCATAACTTCAAAAGTATTAGACCTATGTTCATGAAACTTCACAAACATCCTCATCTTAGCCCAAAACAATGTTGTTACACATGTTCAATAACTTCGATCTTCATTTTGGCAGAGTTATGCCCCTTTTCACAAAACTTGAACCTGCAACCTAACCGGACTCATAATTTTGCAAATTATTGACATATGGTCATAAAACTTTATACGGTTCTTCTTTATCAATTATTCAATGCCATTGACATGTCCAATAACTCTTTTATTTTAGCAGAGTTATGGCCCTTATTATGCAACTTGACCTAGCTCATGACTTTGGCAAAACATTGACCTATAGTGATGCAACTATTTACAGTTCCTCCTTATCAAGAATCCAATGCAGAGTTATGCCCCTTTTCATAAACTTAACAATTAGAAAAAAGATTGACTCCATAATTCATTAACGATTGCACCCCCTGTTTTCAAAGTTTATAGTTAGATTGTACTTGATGAAATAAGCACACGGCAGGCGACACAAGTGTTCTGTGTTACACCCTTCTAGTTATCTTGAAAATTTAGATTTGCTGTTTGTTTCAAAAGCTACCAATTATTTATGTTTTTGCTAAGTTCTATCCAATTGTCTATTAAAATGCAAAGTAATTAACTTAAGCCTGTCTTGTAAATCTTAGCCAGTGTTTATGTACATATAATAATGATATTAATATTTTGTTATCTTGCCTCTTTTACAGTTAATTGTGTCTATGTGACCTATTATCAAAATGTATATGAAATGATATTGTGTGTGCAGCTTAAAAGATGATAATTAGCCACTGTTGAAAGTTTCATAATTGTAAATATTGTATTACACGCATCAGTATTCATTTACCGTATTTTCTTATGGCAGTAGTATATACTTGCTCCAGAATAGCTCCGTGGCCGAATGGTTAATGACGTTGCGTTGTTCACCTTCGTCTGTCACCACTGCGGGTTCGAATCCCACTGGGAGCTCGACATGTAAGTCAGGAAGTGTCGATTCTTACGAATGGCGGGAGGTGTACAGTACTGGTTCTACCCAGGAAAAGTGGGTGGTCTGCCTCCACCACAAAAACCTTGCATGTGTTGAAATTGACGTAAAACACCATACAAACAAATCAAAAAAGTTTGGCACCAGGTTTGATGATCTCCCATGATTTTGTTGATGTCGACATCCCTAAACAGTAGTCACAGTTTGAAGAAGCTTAGACTCCATTCATAAAAAATGTAAAAGTTTGGACTTTGTGCCGATTATGACATAAAAAGTACACTTGTATTATAACCATTTCTGTGAAAAGCATGTGTCAAATAAAATGTATAAACTATACTTTGGTTGTGAAATTAAGTAAATCAACAGTATGTTAACACAATAGAATAGCTCTACTTGCCAAAGGCCAGGCTAGCCAATGTAATGGTGATTAGTCAGTTGCCATGATCTTTTTGCTCATTCTTGCTTTATATTCGTCAAATTAGATTATAAGGTTGTTTCAGTAAAATTGACAAGGTGCATTATGGAGCTATTGCCCTTGAAATTTAAAAATGAAGAAGGGAATTTAGCTTGTTTATGTGATAACTTTAGGAAATGGCTTCTTATTTCACCAAATTTGATTTAAAGTTTTATTAGTCACCGGAGAGTACTTCAGGTTTGCCCCCTCATCCGTCCGTCAGTCAGTCCGTCCCACAAATATGTATCCTGCAATAATGAGAAAAATATTGAAAATATTTTTATGAAACTTGGTACATGTATGTTGGTAGAGGGCAATGAGGGGATTATGCTCATTATTTTTATGCCCACGAAGGGTGGCATATAGTAGTCGCACTGTCTGTCCGTTCGTCTGTATAATCGTGTCCGCTTCATAACTCTGACAATAATGGACAGATTTTCAAATAACTTCGCCCAATTGCTCACCACAACAAGACGACGTGTCGCGCACGAAGTCCATGTCCGTGGCTCCAAGGTCAAGGTCACACATAGAGGTCAAAGGTCAAAATCTGTTCGTCTGTACAATCGTGTCCGCTTCATAACTCTGACAATAATGGACGGATTTCCAAATAATTTTGCACAATTGCTCCCCACAACAAGACGACGTGTCCCGCACAAAATCCAGGTCCGTGGCTCCAAGGTCATGGTCACACTTAGAGGTCAAAGGTCAAAATCCGTTCGTCTGTACAATCGTTTCCGCTTCATAACTCTGACAATAATGGACGGATTTTCAAATAACTTCGCACAATTGCTCACCACAACAAGAAGACGTGTCGCGCACAAAATCCAGGTCCTTGGCTCCAAGGTCAAGGTCACACTTTGAGGTCAAAGGTCAAAATCCGTTCGTCTGTACAATCATGTCCACTTCATAACTCTGACAATAATTGACGGATTTTCAAATAACTTCGCACAATTGCTCACCACAACAAGATGGCGACACTAAGAGGTCAAAGGTCTGTCCGTTCGTCTGTACAATCGTGTCCGCTACATAACTCTGACAATAATGGACGGATTTTCAAATAACTTCGCACAATTGCTCACCACAACAAGACGGCGACACTTAGAGGTCAAAGGTCTGTCCGTTCGTCTGTACAATTGTGTCCGCTTCATATCTCTGACAATAATGGACGGATTTTCAAATAACTTCGCACAATTGCTCACCACAACAAGACAACGTGTCACGCACAAAATCCAGGTCCTTGGCTCCCAGGTCAAGGTCACACTTGGAGGTCAAACGTCAAAATCCGTTCGTCTGTACAATCGTGTCCACTTCATAACTCTGACAATAATAGATGGATTTTCAAATAACTTCGCACAATTGCTCACCACAACAAGACGCGACACTTAGAGGTCAAAGGTCTGTCCGTTCGTCTGTACAATTGTGTCCGCTTCATATCTCTGACAATAATGGACGGATTTTCAAATAACTTCGCACAATTGCTCACCACAACAAGATGACGTGTCAGGCACATATTCGAGGTCTGTGGCTCCAAGGTCAAGGTCACATTTAGAGGTCAAAGGTCAAAACAATGCGCTTTGTGTCCGATTAATAACTGACATTCATGGACAGATTTTCAATTAACTTGGCACAATTGCTCACCACAACTAAACTATGTGTCGCGCACAAAACCCAGGTCCGTGGCTCCAAGGTCAAGGTCACACTTAGAGGTCAAAGGTCAAAACAAAGTGCTTTAGTGTCCGGTTAATAACTCAGACATTCATGGACAGATTTTCAAATAACTTGGCACAATTGCTCACCACAACTAGACGACGTGTTGTGCAAAAAACCCAGGTCTGTGGCTCCAAGGTCAAGGTCACATTTAGAGGTCAAAGGTCAAAACAAAGTGCTTTCGTGACCGATTAATAACTCGGACATTCATGGACAGATTTTCAAATAACTTGGCACAATTTCTCACCACAACTAGACGATGTGTCGCGCACAAAACCCAAGTCCGTGGCTCCAAGGTCAAGGTCACAGAGGTCAAAGGTCAAAACAAAGTGCTTTTGTGTCCGGTTAATAACTGACATTCATGGACAGATTTTCAAATAACTTGGCAGAATTTCTCACCACAACTACACGACGTGTCGCGCACAAAACCCAAGTCCGTGGCTTCAAGGTCAAAGGTCACAGAGGTCAAAGGTCAAAACAAAGTGCTTTCGTGTCCGGTTAATAACTCTGACATTCATGGACAGATTTTCAAATAACTTGGCACAATTGCTCACCACAACTAGAAGTGTCGCGCACAAAACCCAGGTCCGTGTCTTCTCCAAGGTCAAGGTCACATTTAGAGGTCAAAGGTCAAAACAAAGTGCTTTCGTGTCTGATTAATAACTCAGACATTCATGGACAGATTTTCAAATAACTTGACACAATTTATCACCACAACTAGACGACGTGTCGCGCACAAAACCCAGGCTCCAAGGTCAAGGTCACAGAGGTCAAAGGTCAAAACAAAGTGCTTTCGTGTCTGATTAATAACTCAGACATTCATGGACAGATTTTCAAATAACTTGACACAATTTATAACCACAACTAGTCGACGTGTCGCGCACAAAACCCAGGCTCCAAGGTCAAGGTCACAGAGGTCAAAGGTCAAAACAAAGTGCTTTCGTGTCCGGTTAATAACTCAGACATTCATGGACAGATTTTCAAATAACTTGGCACATGTTCTCACCACAACTAGACGACGTGTCACGCACAAAACCCAAGTCTGTGGCCCCAAGGTCAAGGTCACAGAGGTCAAAGGTCAAAACAAAGTGCTTTCGTGTTCGGTTAATAACTCTGACATTCATGGACAGATTTTCGAATAACTTGGCACAATTCCTCACCACAACTAGACGTGTCGCGCACAAAACCCAGGTCCGTGGCTCCAAGGTCAAGGTCACATTTAGAGGTCAAAGGTCAAAACAAAGTGCTTTCGTGTCCGATTAATAACTCGGACATTCATGGACAGATTTTCAAACAACTTGGCACAATTTCTCACCACAACTAGACGACGTGTTGCGCACAAAACCAAGGTCCGTGGCTCCCAAGGTCAAGGTCACATTTAGAGGTCAAAGGTCAAAACAAAGCGCTTTCGTGTCCGATTAATAACTGACATTCATGGACAGATTTTCAAATAACTGGCAAAATTGCTCACCACAACTAGACGACGTGTGGCGCACAAAACCCAGGTCCGTGGCTCCAAGGTCAAGGTCACACTTAGAGGTCAAAGGTCAAAACAAAGTGCTATCATGTCCGGTTAATAACTCTGACATTCATGGACATATTTTCAAATAACTTGGCACAATTCCTCACCACAACTAGACGACGTGTCGCGCACAAAACCCAGGTCCGTGGCTCCAAGCTCAAGGTCACACTTAGAGGTCAAAGGTCAAAACAAAGTGCTTTCGTGTCCGGTTAATAACTCGGACATTCATGGACAGATTTTCAAATAACTTGGCGCAATTGCTCACCACAACTAGACGACGTGTCGCGCACAAAACCCAGGTCCGTGGCTCCAAGGTCAAGGTCACTTTTAGAGGTCAAAGGTCAAAACAAAGTGCTTTCATGTCCGATTAATAACTCGGACATTCCTTGACAGATTTTCAAATAACTTGGTCACAATTTCTCACCACACTAGACGATGGTCGCGCACAAAACCCAAATCCGTGGCTCCAAGGTCAAGGTCACACTTAGAGGTCAAAGTTCAAAACAAAGTGCTTTCGTGTCCGGTTGATAACTCTGACATTCATGGACAGATTTTCAAATAATTTGGCACAATTGCTCACCACAACTAGACGACGTGTCGCGCACAAAACCCAGGCTCCAAGGTCAAGGTCACACTTAGAAGTGAAAGGTCAAAAGAAAATACTTTCTTGTCCGGTTAATAACTGACATTCATTGACAGATTTTCCAATAACTTGGCACAATTGCTCACCACAACTAGACGACGTGTCGTACACAAAACCCAGGTCCGTGGCTCCAAAGTCAAGGTCACATTTAGAAGTCAAACGTCAAATTGCGTCCAGTCAATAACTCTGGCATTCCTGGACGTATATTCAAATAACTTGGCACAAGTGCTCAGCAAAACCGGACGACATGTTGCGCACAAAATCAAGGTCCGTTGCTCCAAGGTCAAGGTCACACTTAGAGGTCAAAGGTCAAATTGTGTCGGACAATAACTCATTCCTGGACGGATTTTCAAATAACTTGTTTTAAATTTTTTTTGTTTTTTTTTTTTCGTTATTTTTTTTTTTTCATTTATTTCTTAATTTTTGATGTGAATTTTTTTTTTGTTTTTTTTTTATTAATTTAATTTTTTTTTTTTTTTTTTTTTTTTTTTTTTTGAATATATTTCTTCTGGTTTTTTTTCATTGTTTTTTTTATAATTATTTTATTTCATAATAATTTTTTTTTTTTTTTTTTATTTTTTTTTTTTAAAATACATCTGTTGGTTTCATATTGCTCCAAGGTGAAGGTCACACTGACAGGTCACTTCGGGGGCATTAATGTCACTTACTGTGACATTTCTTGTCTTTTCTTGATTTGACAAAAACATGTGGTTGTAATGGCAACGAAAATAGTAAATATACACAAAATATATGGGCAATTTGGATCCTTTAAAAACAAAACAAATGCTTTACATAATTGAATGAAAATGTACGTGTAGGTAAAAGGGAGTGAGGAGATCATGCACATTATTATTATTTTTATTGATACGGCAACAGAAATTGTAAAAAGTACACAAAATACACTGTTACTAAAAATAGAAAATGGTTTCTGCTCAATAACTTTAGTTAGGAATGATATATTGGTATGAAACTTTATGGGTAGGTAGCTTATATGAACAGGAAGCTTTGGATTGCATTTGGGGTCAAGGTCACTGTTACTAAAAATAAAATAAATGGTTTCCACTCAATAACTTCAGTTAGGAATGACGTATTAGCTTGAAACTTGGTGTATAGGTAGCTTATATGAAAAGCAAGTTTGGGATTGCATTTGAGGCCACTGGGGTCAAGGTCACTGTTACTAAAAATCATAAAATCATTTCTGCTCAATAATTTTACTTAGGAATGAGATATGGTAATGAAACGTTATGGGTAGGTAGCTTATTTGAAAAGGAAGCTTGGGATTGCATTTGGGGTCACTGGGTTCAAGATCAAGTTCACTGTTAATAAAAATAGAACAAATGTTTCTGCTTATTAACTTTACTTAGGAATGAGATATTGGCCTGAAACTTGGTGTGTAGATGGCTTATATGAAAAGTCAGTTTGGGATTGCATTTATGGTCAAGGTCACTGTTGCTAAAAAAAATGCCCCGTAGGGGACATGTATTGCTCTGCAATAGTTGAGCAGCTTGTTTCAATAAGAAATTTGAAGACTTAGACATTAAGAAAACGTGAAACGGAGATGTTCCCCTTTTTCATGTCCAGTCCATAATTTTAAAACAGCTTCAAACAACAAGGTGAACCTTTATTTGTATGTAATCACTATGTATCATGAATAGATTGACTGCTTAAGATAATGAGACAAACCTAATGTATGTTTGTATGTGTTGTTTGTTGAACACCAAATTCACTTTAGCATGTTCATCGTATGCAATATTCATGTGTTACAATCCTTATCTTTTTCAGAATTTGGGATGAAACTTTTAAGTTTTAAGTATCAATGGTTAACAGTTATCAGTGTGTCATGCACCAAAATTAGGGTCATCTGTTTACGGTCATGCATATTTTATGTCGGGAACATAACTGCTAAACCACTTGAGTTAGTGGGAGAAAACTTGATGTGTTCTGCAAATTCGAAGGGATGCAAGTATCGTGTCTAATCCAGCAATGTGGGCGGTTGGCGGTGGACTTTAATTTGGATGAATTTCCTTGTCGAACGTCGGAGTAAATAGAAAGAAACCCCTTTATGTTCTTCTCCGATACTGCGTTGTATCCAATTAATATTGCGATGGATGAAATTGGTTAAATTTTAGTTGTTCTTGTTATCTTAAAGGGAAACACGGCAATCTTTAATAACGGATTGGGGATACACCGCCATAAGTCAAAGTCACAGTGAACTTAAATTTGACCTTTAAATGGTAAAATTTATGTTCAAGTTGTGATATTAGTTCTTCAGGACCAATCTTTATGATTCATGACCTATTGAATGAAGGACCAGTAGGTCAAGGATCAAAGTAAATTACCTTGACATTGGTTAAATTTACATCCTAGTTATACTCTCAGCTCTGGTGGACCAATTTTCTTGTACTGCATTTGTTAATGTTACACCCAAAAGTGTTGTTATCTCAAGTACTACTTGACCTACCTTCATGAAACTTTGAGTCAAGGTCAAAGTGAACTTGAACTTGACATTGAGCACAGTTAAATTTACGTTGTTGATGTTGTTGTTCTACTAGACCAATCTTTGTGACATTTTGTATTGACTCATCGTAAATCTCGGAATTTCTCGAATCTAATGGATACGCTCCCTGTAGAGACTACCATCACACAGACATCATTAATGGAGGTGCATTCTGATAATTTCTAAAGAATTTCTAAAGAACTAGTGTAGGGAAAAGTTGGAGTGATAGAGGCTAAATCATGTTACATTGCATAATACAGGCTATTTATAACATAAAAAGCAGTATCATATAGTGATCTATGCAGAAATTTAAATGATTTGGTATTGTTCTTCAGAAAAAGATCAATTAGTGAAAATGTTGACAGAGGATGTAAGTGTTCAGAAATGTTCGCAATAATAGCTGTTCGTTCTTAGGTAAGCTGAAAATGCATTCATGAACGATTTGGGATAAATATAAGCTTTAAAATCACAATTTCATTTGATGGCGAAAACCTCTTGATCAACTGCTTCAAGTCGCTGCCAAAATATTTTACAACTGCTGCATTTCGCTGCATTTTTTCTTACCCTTGTCTCATTTAAAAATTCACAACTATTTAAGAAATGCATTTTGCGCACTGAAATTTTGACTGTATTCTAGGATGATTGTTTTTTATGACTGTAAGCCCAAATGAGCTGAATGTTCAAATGTGTATGAGCATTTTGTTCCTTAATGTCAAAAAGCATTTTTTTGGCTCAAAACAATTATCTGTCAGTCGCTCTATTTCAAATAACATACCTTCTTATTTCACCAAAAATGGCATGCATATTCTAAAATTAGTGCACATTAAACCTATGTAGTTATTTTAGGCAATACCCCTCACAAAGGGGCAAAATACTTGCAAATACTTACCTCAGTCATACATTGCGATCAGGACACTACCGACTGTATCAATCGCTGCCAACTGCTTCATTCCCTGTCGGTATATGGGGGTGTATACCTAGCTGACTAAATAAGGTAGAACAAATGTTCAACGAACCCATGGTTTAAGGTATCAACATGTTTAAGATATATTCCAACCGTAAATTGACAGACTTGGACTGGGCATAGGTTCCTATACCACTAATTTGCGAGGTGTCTTTGACACTAGTCTAGGAGGTGTGTAGGACACTAGTATGCAATGTGTCTATGACACTATAGTCTGTAAGGTATCTACGACACTGTAGTCTATGAAATGTATTTGACACTGTAGTCTGTGATGTGTCTTCGACACTATAGTCTGTAAGGTATCTAAGACTGTAGTCTATGAGGTGTCTTTGACACTATAGTCTGTAAGGTATATTATGCACTGTAGCCTATGTGTATTTTACACTGTAGTCTGATGTGTCTTTGACACTATAGTCTGTGAGGTATCTAAGACACTGTATTCTATGAGGTGTACTTGACACTGTAGTCTGTGATGTGTCTTTGACACTATAGTCTGTAAGGTATCTAAGGCACTGTAGTCTATGAGGTGTATTTGACACTGTAGTTTGATGTGTCTTTGACACTATATTCTGTAAGGTATCTAAGGCATTGTAGTCTATGAGGTGTCTTTGACACTATAGTATGTAAGGTATCTAAGGCACTGTAGTCTATGAGGTGTATTTGACACTGTAGTTTGATGTCTTTGACACTATATTCTGTAAGGTATCTAAGGCACTGTAATCTATCAGGTGTATTTGACATTATAGTCTGTAAGGTATCTAAGACACTGTAGTCTATTCGGTGTATTTGACACTGTAGTTTGATGTGTCTTTGACACTATAATCTGTGATGTATCTAAGACACTGTAGTCTGTGATGTGTCTATGACACCATAGTCTGTGATGTGTATTTGACACTGTAGTATGTAAGGTATCTAAGGCACTGTAGTCTATGAGGTGTAATTGACACTGTAGTTTGATGTCTTTGACACTATATTCTGTAAGGTATCTAAGGCACTGTAATCTATCAGGTGTATTTGACACTGTAGTTTGATGTGTCTTTGACACTATAATCTGTGATGTATCTAAGACACTGTAGTCTGTGATGTGTATATGACACTGTAGTTTGTGATGTGTATTTGACACTGTAGTTTGATGTGTCTTTGACACTATAATCTGTGATGTATCTAAGGCACTGTAGTCTATTCGGTGTATTTGACACTGTAGTTTGATGTGTCTTTGACACTATAATCTGTGATGTATCTAAGACACTGTAGTCTATTCGGTGTATTTGACACTGTAGTTTGATGTGTCTTTGACACTAAAATCTGTGATGTATCTAAGACACTGTAGTCTATTCGGTGTATTTGACACTGTAGTTTGATGTGTCCTTGACACTATAATCTGTGATGTATCTAAGACACTGTAGTCTGTGATGTGTATATGACACTGTAGTTTGTGATATGTATTTGACACTGTAGTTTGATGTGTCTTTGACACTATAATCTGTGATGTATCTAAGACACTGTAGTCTATTCGGTGTATTTGACACTGTAGTTTGATGTGTCTTTGACACTATAATCTGTGATGTATCTAGGACACTGTAGTCTGTGATGTGTATTTGACACTGTAGTTTGAGGTGTCTTTGACATTATAGTCTGTAAGTTATCTAAGGCACTGTAGTCTATGAGGTGTATTTGACATTGTAGTCTGCGATGTGACCATGACACTGTAGTCCGTGATTTGTCTACGACACTGTAGTCTGTTTTGTGAATGACATAATTGCACTGTAGTCTGCGTGGTCTCTCCGACCCTGTAGTCTGCAAGGTGTCTATGACACTAGTCTGTGAGGTGTCTGACACTGTAATATGTGAGGTGTCTATGACATTGTAGTATGTAAGGTATCTACGGCACTGTAGTCTATGAGGTGTCTATGACAGTCTGTAAGGTGTCTATGCCATTGTAGTCTGTAAGGTGTCTACAGCACTGTAGTCTATGGGGTGTCAGACATTATAGTCTGTAAGGCATGTCTATGGCACTTGTCTATGAGATGTATTTGTCACTGTAGTGTGTGAGGTGTCTATGACACTGTAGTCTGCGTGGTGTCTCTGGCCCTGTAGTCTGGGAGGCGTCTATGCCACTGTAGTCTGCAAGGTGTCTATGACACTAGTCTGTGAGGTGTCTGACATTGTAGTTTGTGAGGTATCTATGCCACTGTAGTCTGCAAGGTGTCTATGACACTAGTCTGTGAGGTGTCTGACATTGTAGTTTGTGAGGTATCTATGACACTAGTCTGTGAGGTGTCTATGGCACTAGTCTGTGAGGTGTCTATGACACTAGTCTGTGAGGTGTATATGACACTAGTCTGTGAGGTCTCCGACACTCTAGTCTGGGTGGCGTCTATGCCACTGTAGTCTGTAAGGTGTCTATGACACTAGTATGTGAGGTGTCCGACACTGTAGTCTGGGAGGCATCTATGCCACTGTAGTCTGCAAGGTGTCTATGACACTGCAATATATGAGGTGTCTATGCCACTGTAGTATGCATGGTGTCTATGACACTAGTATGTGAGGTTTCTATGACACTGTAGTCTGTGACACTAGTCTGTGAGGTGTCGATGTAACTAGTCTGTAAGGTGTTTGTGACACTAGTCTGTGAGGTGTCTTTGGAACTGTAATATATGAGGTGTCTATGACACTGTAGTATGCAAGGTGTCCGACACTAGTATGTGAGGTTTCTATGACACTGTAGTCTGTGACACTAGTCTGTGAGGTGTCTATGACACTGGTCTGCAAGGTGTCTATGACACCATAGTCTATAAGGGGTTTATGACACTTGTCTGCGAGTTGTCAATGGCACTAGTCTTTGAGGTGTCTATGATAACTTAGTCTGCAAGGTGTCTATGACACTCTAGTCTGCAAGGGGTCTATGTCACTGGTCTGTGAGGTGTCGTTAACACTAGTATGTGAGGTGTCTGGGACGCTGTAGTATGTGAGGTATCTATGACACTGCGGTCCATAAGGTGTCTATAACACTAGTCTGTGAGGTGTCTGTGGCACTACTATGTGCGGTGTCTATGACACTAGTCTGTGATGTGTCTGTGACACTAGTCTGTGAGATGTCTTATGACACTGTGGTCTGTAACGTGTATATGTCACTAGTCTGTGAGGTGTCTGTGACACTAGTATGCGAGGTGTCTATGACACTAGTCTGTGAGGTTGTCTGTGACACCACTAGTCTATGAGGTGTCTGTGACACTATTCTGTGAGGTGTCTATGACACTGTAGTATGTGTTTATGGTACTAGTCTGTGAGGTGTCTATGACACTATATTATGTGAGGTGTCTATGACACTAGTCCATGAGGTGTTTGTGACACTAGTCTCTGAGGTGTCTGACATTGTAGTAGTATATGAGGTGTCTATGACACTGTAGTATGTGAGGTGTTTATGTCACTAGTCTGTGAGGTGTCTATGACACGGTAATCTTTGACTAGGTTCTGACACTAGTCTGTGGGGTGTCTATGACACTGTAGTCTGCAAGGTGTCTATGTCACTGTAGTCTGCAAGGGGTCTATGACACTGTAATCTGTAAGGTGTCTATGACACTGGTATGTGAGGTGTCTTTGACATTAGTATGTGAGGTGTCTATGACACTGCAGTCTGTAAGGTGTCTATGCCACTGCAGTATGTGAAGTGTCTATGCCACTGTAGTATGTGAGTTGTTTATGACATTAATCTGTCAGGTGTCTATGATACTGTGGTCTGTAAGGTGTCTGTAGCACTAATCTGTGAGGTGTATGTGACACTAGTCTGTGAGGTGTCATAAACACTAGTCTGTGAGGGGTATATGACACCAGAATGTGAGGTGTCTATGGCACTATGTGAGGCGTCTATGACACAAGTCTGTGAAGTGTCTTTGACACTAGTATGGGAGGCGTCTATGCCACTGTAGTATGCAACGTGTCTATGACTAGTCTGTGAGGTGTCTGACACAGTGACCTGCAAGGTGTCTATGACACTGTAGACTGCAACGTGTCCATGACACTGTAGTCTGTAAGGTGTCTATGACAGTGTAGTCTGCAAGGTGTCTATGACACTAGTCTGTGAGGTGTTTTTGACACTGTAGTATGTGAGGTGTGTCTGACACTCTAATAATTATGTGAGGTGTCTATGACACTGTAGTCTGTGAGGTGTCTGACACTGTAGTCTGAGATGTCTATGACACTAGTCTGTGAGGTGTCTTTGATACTGTAGTCTTTGAGTTGTCGGTGACAGGGTAGTCTGTAAGGTGTTTATGCCACACGTATGTGAGGTGTCTATGACATTGTAGTATGTGAGGTGTCTGTGACACTAGTCTGTCAGGTGTCTTTGACACTACAGTATATGACACTGTAGTATGTGAGGTGTCTATGACACTATTATGTGAGATGTCTATGACACTGTAGTCTGTGACACTAGTCTGTGAGGTGTCTGGCACTAGTCTGCAAGGTGTCTATGGTACTATAGTCTGCGAGTTGTCTATGGCACTAGTCTGCAAGGTGTATGACAGTGTAGTCTGCAAGGGGTCTATGACACTGTACGTCTCACACCACAATTAATTTTCCATAGGGTCCCATTGTAATGTTTTTGTTCGTGGCATAGAGATAAAAAAGATTTTGCAACATGTATTTGTGCTTAAATTCTTCATTGATCCAATATTTGCATGCTATTAACTTTTAACGAATATTTACCAGATTGAACTTTTTTTAATTTCATGTTTGTGTCACACCTATCAAAATTGAGACAAAAATACAACTCCGTGGAGATTAGACCCATGATGTGTAAAATGAGGCAGAATTAGCTAGAAATCTTATATCAACATGCATTTTTCTGGGATCTCTTCCTAAAATGCTGTAGATTTAGAACCTGGTAAAGATAAATCAGTGTATCCTGTAAAATGTAGAAAAGCGAACTTGTTTTTTTTATCTACCTCCTTCATCTGTAGGGCAGGAGTATTCAAGGGAGATAATAGTGGTGTGAGTCCTGTAGTCTGTAAGGTGTCTGTGACAATAGTCTGTGTGGTGTCTGTGACAATATTCTGTGAGGTGTCGACGACACTGTAGTATGTGTTTATGGTACTAGTCTGTGAGGTGTCTATGGCACTATAGTATATGAGGTGTCTGTGATTCTAGCTTGTGAGATGTTTGTGACACTAGTCTCTGAGGTGTCTTTGACACTGTAGTTTATGAGGTGTCTATGACACTGTAGTATGTTAGGTCTATATTACACTGTAGTCTGCGAGAGGTCTGTGACACTGTAATTGGCTACTAGTCTGTGAGGTGTCTATGACACTAATCTATGAAGTGTCTATGACACTAGTCTGTGGGGTGTCTATGCCATTATAGTATACAAGGTGTGTGTTACACTAGTCTGTGAGGTGTCTTTGACACTGTAGCCTGCAAGGTGTCTATGACACTGTAGTCTGCAAGGTGCCAATGACACTGTAATCTGCAAAGTGTGCATGACAATGTAGTCTCTAAGGTGTCTGTGACAGTGTAGTCTGCAAGGTGTCTATGACACTAGTCGATGACGTGTTATTGACACTAGCATGTGAGGTGTGTCTGAGACTGTAGTCTGTGATGTGTCTGTGACACTAGTCTGTGAGGTGTATGTGACATTGACTGTGAAGTGTCTGCCACTGTAGTATGTGAGATGTCTATGACACTGTGGTCTGTTACGTGTATATGACACTAGTCTGTGAGTTGTCTTTGACACTGTAGTATGTGAGGTGTCTGACACTGTATTATGTGAGGTGTCTGACACTAGTCTGTGAGGTGTATGACACTGTGGTCTGTAAGGTGTCTATGGCACTGTGGTCTGTAAGGTGTCTATGACACTGTGGTCTGTAAGGTGTCTATGGCACTGTGGTCTGTAAGGTGTCTATGGCACTGTGGTCTGTAAGGTGTCTATGGCACTGTGGTCTGTAAGGTGTCTATGGCACTGTGGTCTGTAAGGTGTCTATGGCACTAATCTTCGAGGTGACTGTAACACTATTCTGTGAGGTGTCTATGAGACTAGTATGTGTGGTGTCTGTGACACTATTCTGTGAGGTGTCTATGAGACTAGTATGTGTGGTGTCTGTGACACTATTCTGTGAGGTGTCTATGAGACTAGTATGTGTGGTGTCTGTGACACTATTCTGTGAGGTGTCTATGAGACTAGTATGTGTGGTGTCTGTGACACTATTCTGTGAGGTGTCTATGAGACTAGTATGTGTGGTGTCTGTGACACTATTCTGTGAGGTGTCTATGAGACTAGTATGTGTGGTGTCTGTGACACTATTCTGTGAGGTGTCTGACACGGTAGTATTTGAGGTATCTATGACACTAGTCTGTGAGATGTCTATGACACTGTTATCTATGAGGTGTATGTGACACTAGTCTGTCAGGTGTCTATGCCATTGTAGTCTGCGAGGTGTCTGTGCCACTGTAGACTGAGAGGTGTCTATGACACTATAGTATGTGAGGTGTCTGTGACACTGTAGTTTGTGAGGTGTATTTGAGACTCTAGTCTGTGAGGTGTCTGTGACACTGGTCTGCGAGATATCTTTGACATTGTAGTATGTGAGATGTCCATGACACCGTAATCTGTTATTAGTCTGTGACACTGTGACGTTTTGTACTTTAAATTTCTTGTCTTTCGGCGCTACTACTCCTAAATGGCTTGTTGGATTTCTACGAAATTTGGCTGGAAGCCTCAGTATGATGTCTAGTTATGCAAATCGCGGTATATCAATGAAATATTTTACAAGTTCGAAAACCAGCTAGATCTTGTTAGTAACGACAAGTTATGGCCCTTGATTTGTTGAAAAATGCTGTATCCAAATTTGTTTAGAATGTTAATCCCTTGATATAAGAGCTATTTTAGCAAGTAGAGCGTCCTCTTGGGCCGCTTGTTTTGAAATCGTTTTACAAAACAGTTTACATCGTTTTGTATGACACAAAATTGCCCTGCTTAAAGTTTCCCGAAACACGTGTTAATTCAAAATATTAAGGGTTTGATTTGTTTTGGGGAAAAAATGCTGCAGAGATCGCCGCCTACAACAAAACAACTTCATCGCTACTCAGCATAATCTTTTGTCCATCTATTTTGGCAGTTGCTTGGCATGTTGCGTTGACAGAAAACAGTGCACTTCATGCTTGGTTTGACCCCTTTACAGAGAAAACAATGCACTTCATGCTTGGTTTGACCCCTTTACAGTCAGTTACTGCGCTGCTTCACTTTTTATGGAACTCCACGATTGTCCCTTCTGGAATCCTGAACGGAGAAGCTGGGGCATGAACTGTTCGTCCCTCGGTTTTTGTGGTCATATCCTAGATTGTTTCCTCTTGGACTGCAACTGCTGTGTTTCTAATTATGTTTTTATAGTTTTACAATAACATATACATGTATCGTTTCCTTATTTCTCTGGATGTGGACTTTATTGTTCGAGATTTTCTATTGATTTGATGTACTTTTCTTTACACTGCCTTGTCAATTTGAGTCCCAAAGACTGGATAATAGCGAAGTTATGTACGCTTTAAATCGATTTAATTAAGGTAACCAGTGGGTCATATTGTCTAGTAATGCCTACTGACCGTTCCAAGTCGGTAACCCTATCTTCACCACCCATTGTGTTGTGTATCGTCCTTTTCATTGTATAGTAAATTTGCTCTTTGTTGTACAATGCGGAACTACGCTGCCATTACTTTGGGTGCAGTGGGCACCATTTTCCTCATTTGTGTAACCTGTAGCAATTTGCTATTAATTCTCTCATATCGGCTACATCTTTGATGTGCATACATAAAGCTCAATGCCCATCTTTTCAGAGCAGATGGATTGAGTGTAATACCAACAAGCCCCCGACCATACCGCATACACGTTGTTTCGATACACATTTCTGACCATATAGCAGTCCATAGCCCAGGCTTCATATGTCTATCCACAGTTTAGATATTCTACTTCGTGAAGGTCTAGTCTCTAATTACACCAATAAATCCTTATGACAATCCCATTTTTTTTCCATCTAGTAGGTAATGCGTAGGCAGAAATAGATTATTTGACTCTAAAACATCTAGCAATGGACACCAAAATGATTGTCCCAGCTAATAGAGAAGCCAAGATATCGTCATTGTAATGTCACAGAAGCCATCATGGATATGTGTGTTCAACTTATAAGTAAGGTGGAGTCTGGAATGGATTCCTTGACCCCAAAAGCCTATGCATAGACACCAAAATGATTGTCTTAGCTAATGCAGAAGTCCGGATATTGTCATTTTAATGTCACACCAGCCATCTTGGTGGCCATCTTGGATATTTTTATATAACTTACAAGTAAGGTGAAGTTAGAAATGGATTCCTTGACCCAAAATACCTATCCATAAACACCAAAATGAATGTCCATGCTAATGCAGAAGCCAAGATATTGTCATTTTAATGTCACGGCAGCCATCTTGGTGGCCATCTTGGATATTTCAATTTTCTCAAGGGTGCCAAAGTGGCATCATTCAGATTCAGAATCAGCATTCCACAAATATATTTAAACCATCAAAAAACATTGGTGGACTATAATTTTGGGTTTTGTCCTCTACTGCCGGACTATCTGCATAACCAGTTGAAAAATATGACGTATATATCAGTTGAAAGCTATGACGTATACATGCAGGTTTCATCCAAAATATACACGTTAAACTTTTCCTAACTAGTCAATATAAGTGTATAGTATCCACAAAACAAATATTTAAAAAAAAAGCCGATTATTGTCTAAATATTAAACTGTTTCTTAATCTCGTATTTTTCATTGCAATTGTTTGTACTTATTGACCTTTATTTGCATAAAACGGACGAACGTACGGACAGAAGGAGTTTTAAAACATCTGCACGACTGTATAAACGCTATCAAAAGTAAAATTTATCAAATGAAACAAATTGAATGTGTAATTAGTTACATGATTGACGATAATTTGATTACATAGTGATTTTCACGATTTTTATACTCATTTGACCTCATTATTGACCTTAATATGCAATTTCACATTACACAAACACATTATATGAGTCATACAATTCTACTACATTTTGCCATCAAACTCAAAAATAAGCGTCTTTTCGTGGTTTGTACCACTGACTATATATTCATAGAGGAACTTACATGAGTACTCATTCATTAGTGAATTTATTAAACGAGTTGGCAAAATGATATAATGCGAGGCTCTTGCTGACCATTATATAATTTTTGCTAAGGAGCTTAATAAATTCAATAATGAATGAGAACGAATGTTAGATTCTATTTATCACATAACTCACATATCGACTTTTATTGCATTTTGCCTGTCGCTTTAACATGCGAAACTGACATAAACCGTGGGAATTGGATCATAGTCATTGTCGATTTTTAATGACAGTGCATCCTAGGCTTATTTGCATACTTATATAACTAGTGGTATATCGAAAATATAGAATGGTGTTATTCCAATCCCACACCGTTAGTTATGTGATAAAAGATTATATTTAACAGTAAAATGCGAGACATCACAAACATACAAGGGTTGACAATAGGAATACAACATTGGCCGTGGGAATTGGATCATAGTCATTGTCGATTTTTTATGACAGTGCATACTAGGCTTATTTGCATACTTATATAACTAGTGGTATATCGAAAATATAGAATGGTGTTATTCCAATCCCACACCGTAAGTTATGTGATAAAAAATTATATTTAACAGTAAAATGCGAGACATCACAAACATACAAGGGTTGACAATAGGAATACAACCTTGGATCATCAAGTCATAACGTGTGTAGCTTAAAGGGACACATGGCAATCTGGAAGTGTTTTCAAACATTGAAATTAGCATCTCAATTTATTTATACAGTATCATTTTCACTTTAAACCTGCTTACATATAATTAAATCAAATGTTGAGATTTCATTTTTCATTTTTCGTCTTATTCCCCCAAAAGTTTAAAAATATTAATGGTGCACTATTATCTGCAGTTAATAATATGGAAAATCAATTTGCATTATACTATTTGTATTTTTACTATTAATGATTGAACAAATGCAAGTTATGTAGAAAAACTATCGGACGCCGCGAGTTCTTAAAAAACAAGATTGCCGTGTGTCCCTTTAAAGGGAATATAGGCATACAATCAATCAGTTTTTAGTATTGAGAGTTCTGAAAACATGAAAAACCTGAAAGAATAATCAAAATCGGATGATAAACGAAGAAGACATGACAATTTAACGGTTGTTCTAAAGCGTACAAGGGAGCTGCCACTCTGAGAGCTATGACATCATTGTTCTAAATTACCATATATCGCATATTGATAAATATCACTTAAAGCAAAGAAACTCATTGCAAATGAATGCAGATTTTTTTTGGTTATCATCCAATTTTGATAATTATTTCACCCTTTTCCAAGTTTTTCAGAACTGTCAATAATAAAGATTGTATGGCTATATGCTTACAGTCCCTTTAATGTGTTATGTTCATTAGGAAACATAAAAATATTGCTGTTTATTTAACAGAAGTACATGAAGTCACTTTCAGCTTTGCTTTTTTTCTGTTCTGTTGTCATATAAAGGAAAATTGATTTATGTTTTAACCATTTCTGAATTCACCGACAATTTTAAAATTTGGTTATGACTTATATGTATTAGGAACAACAATTAATTAATTAAAACATGATCCACGTTCATTTTAGTAGCTTTCTAATTAAAATTCAGCACTCTAAAATCATTATAACATATCTTCTCCAAGAGAAGTAAAATTTTTTTGTCCATTTTGTTTGATGTTCGCTTATATAAGTCCATTTCCATTCAAGGCAAATAACTCCTTAACATATGCATCAATTTGCCCATTGGCACACTAGTCCAAGATCTAATTGAAATAAACTGTCAAATCAAATTTGGTGAAAATTGGAAACCGTTTAATAACGTCTCATAAATAAGCTAAAAGATATTTGAATGACAATAGACAATGCACCATTGTATGAGCTCGCCTGGTCAGACTCTATAATTCTTTTCAGATTTGGTAAATCCTGCAAACAGAATAACTGATATGTGCATTTTATGGCAAATATAATTACATGTATGCATTTGAACTTCCTAATTTGCTCCTCTTCTCTTGGTATGTAATAATAGTATGTCCATATAAAGAGGTTTGAAACAGTTGGATTTTTTTTTATTCAGGACAATCAAAGTGGAAGCTTGCGACACATTAATGGAGCAACCCTCGACAAGCTGCACTGAATCTGATGGCATTGATATAACAAATGACTCAACAGAAAGTTTAAGCCTAGACGACGACTTCAATGATTTGATTGCTTCAATATCTCGAGAGGAGGCTGAATGTTAAAATTTTGAAATTCCGGAAGGATTTGAGCTTAAATTGGATGACATGAAATTTCACAAAGAATTTACAAAATTTCATAAACTTCACAATGAGACTATTTTGAATATGGATCATCAACAATTGGATTTATTTGTAAAACAAGTTTTCTTGAAATTTCAAGTGTTTCAACAGAATTTAAATGTAAATGAAAATGAGCCTAAAGCTATTCCAGAGAAAAGACTAGTAGAATTCTATAGCCAAGTACGCGAGTTTTCAACTAGCAGTGAATTTAAACTTAATTGCCTAATTTTGTTTGAAAATGAAGAATCTTTTGGTGCTGTACATCAAAGTATTTGCTATAATATTTTGGAAGCTATCAGATTGTTTTATATTAAACAGAAAGCTGATCTTTTTAAAACTTCACAGAGTAAAGTTACGAAAAGAGAAGTTACAAATGCATCGAAAGCCAGAGTGCGCTATGTGGCTGGGTATTGTATTGCGACACTCAGGAAGAAATATGTATACTTAGTAACATGGGTTTTCCATATTTGGGGTTTTAGGACTCTAAACCAAACCATTAGAACACCATCCCGACACCGTGCCTACCCTCTTTGGGAAGAATAATAGAAAACACATAATTGAATAGGCACAATGAGAAATATTGTATGTTTCAGCAATTAACAAGGACACGCTTTTGTACAAAATAATATTATGGAAATTATCATTACAGACATACGGCAATTCTAAATTATTTAATGATCAATGAAAGTGAGTATGTATATATTTGTAAGGTTGATGGACCCTCTACCATATTATGAAGTGAGAATTTCATAGATAAGGCACATAAGGAGAGATAATATTAACTAGAACTAAGGAGAGATAATATTAACTAGAACCAAGGAGAGATAATATTAACTAGAACCAAGGAGAGATAATATTAACTAGAACCAAGGAGAGATAATATTAACTAGAACCAAGGAGAGATAATATTAACTAGAACCAAGGAGAGATAATATTAACTAGAACCAAGGAGAGATAATATTAACTAGAACTAAGGAGAGATAATATTAACTAACCAAGGAGAGATAATAATAACTAGAACTAAGGAGAGATAATATTAACTAGAACCAAGGAGAGATAATAAACTAGAACCAAGGAGAAATAATATTAACTAGAACTAAGGAGAGATAATATTAACTAGAACCAAGGAGAGATAATATTAACTAGAACCAAGGAGAGATAATATTAACTAGAACTAAGGAGAGATGATATTAACTAGAACCAATGAGAGATAATATTAACTAGAACTAAGGAGAGATAATATTAACTAGAACCAAGGAGAGATAATATTAACTAGAACCAAGGAGAGATAATATTAACTAGAACTAAGGAGAGATAATATTAACTAGAACCAAGGAGAGATAATAAATAGAACCAAGGAGAAATAATATTAACTAGAACTAAGCAGAGATAATATTAACTAGAACTAAGGAGAGATAATATTAACTAGAACCAAGGAGAGATAATATTAACTAGAACCAAGGAGAGATAATATTAACTAGAACTAAGGAGAGATAATATTAACTAGAACCAAGGAGAGATAATATTAACTAGAACTAAGGTGAGATAATATTGACTAGAACCAAGGAGAGATAATAAACAAGAACCAAGGAGAAATAATATTAACTAGAACTAAGGAGAGATAATATTAACTAGAACCAAGGAGAGATAATATTAACTAGAACTAAGGAGAGATAATATTAACTAGAACCAAGGAGAGATAATAATAACTAGAACTAAGGAGAGATAATATTAACTAGAACCAAGGAGAGATAATAAATAGAACCAAGGAGAAATAATATTAACTAGAACTAAGCAGAGATAATATTAACTAGAACTAAGGAGAGATAATATTAACTAGAACCAAGGAGAGATAATATTAACTAGAACCAAGGAGAGATAATATTAACTAGAACTAAGGAGAGATAATATTAACTAGAACCAAGGAGAGATAATATTAACTAGAACTAAGGTGAGATAATATTGACTAGAACCAAGGAGAGATAATAAACAAGAACCAAGGAGAAATAATATTAACTAGAACTAAGGAGAGATAATATTAACTAGAACCAAGGAGAGATAATATTAACTAGAACCAAGGAGAGATTAACTAGAACCAAGGAGAGATAATATTAACTAGAACTAATGAGAGATAATATTAACTAGAACTATCACTGAAGGTGATGAATACCCCCGCTTAAAGTTTAAGTCAAACAAAGGTTTATAATTCTGTAATAAAGTAGGCAATCAACAATGGGTGATGGACATAAGGTCACCAGTTGTTATGTGTACATGAAGTTTGGGAAAAACCCATGTAAAACTGTTTGAGGAATGCAATAAAAATGTGCTACGCGACGGGACAAAAATGTCTTACATGACGGGATGGGTTGCAATGGGATGTTACTGACAACGCGATTCCTATATAGCACCCACTTCACTCTGTGAATTAATCAATATCATTTTTACTTTAAGGTTAAAAATATCTCGGAAATAAACCGGATTGTGTATTTTTTTCTTTTATTTTATCACATGTTTACTAAATTAATGATGAATTACACTCAACATTTTTTGTTTTGCACTATTTTAGAAAGTACATGTACATCAAATACCGTTTGTAAACACACGTTTTCAAATTGTGAAGAGGCCACACGTTTTTGCAAGAATCAAGATTGCCGTGTGACCTTTAAAGTGATTTGGATTCTGGTAGGAAGCATCAGGTAACTTTTAGTCTACATGTCAAACCCCGATTCATGCCATGACCTAAATAAATAGTACGCATAAAATATTTTGTTGTATTATGGTTTCCCAACATGTCTTAAGCCAGAATCCACCTGATGCCACCCTGGCACCATTGAGCAATTTGCTAGAAATCCAAAATGGCCGCCAACATGGCCGCCTAAAATATATAATGCCAGTATCTGCTTTACCTTGTGGGTATGGGTCTTATTTTAATTGGAATTGTTGATAATGAGATACTATTAACATTCTTAATATACTCAGTGCAAATAGCATCATACTATGGCTGCAAAAACCAAAATGGCCACCAAAATGGCCGCCAAAATGGCCGCCAACTACTTTTTTCATATCAAAACATCAAACACCCGTGCATAAAAAATGTATTTGCAAACTCATGCAGGCATACTTACATCAAATTAAATGTACTTGTACCATAGATAGTTACATTTCCCTTTGTGCTCAGTTAAATAACATAACCCTGCCATAATAACTAACCATGTAATATATAAATGTGCAGAGCACTGTAGCTAAATACACTTGGTTTCTTTTATCACATTCTTTCTCTCTGTATGTAATTGAAACTACAAATACATCAATAAAGCAATGACAATATAATTATAATATGAAAGGGGAAGTATTTAAATCTATATTTGAACATTGCATAGTGCTCTCTCTTTGTTTCAATTGCGCCATTATTTTGTCTGAAAAAAAATCAAAACACTTTTCAGTATTTGATTACAGCAGACCCATCCTGGTTAAATCATGTTCATATGTAAGTATAATCATCATTATTTTGCACAATGAATTCATTTTATCAATAACATTTGGCATAATTGGATTGTATTTGTGTCTAAAGCTAGAATAAATGAAGAACAATTTGGCAACACATGCATTGTCATTGTGGATCAAATCTGCAAAGTGATTTTGTTTTAAAAATACAATACTCCTGGCAGGAACAGAATATGTTGAATCTGCAAAGATAACTTTTAGTAATATATAAATAAATATAATTAACAAGGAAGGTGGTGTTCGAATTTTTGTGCAAACTGTAACAGTATCCGGATGGGCACTAGAAGCCGGATGTAAAATTGTATTTTATTATTAACGTGATGTTTCAGCATTGCAGTCAATGCACACGATAAAGATGTCACTTGCGATGTTAAATTAGTAATAATTATGAACTTATAACTGTGATTTATTTCCAGTACACAGAGGAAGTACTATTCACAGAGACCCATGTTGGAATATACCACTGTACACACGCCCTTGAACTAACAGACTAACCAAAGTACACCTCATAGGTTAACATCTGAAAATGAGTGTATTCTAGCAGACATATTTAATTGTGGACAATCCGAAAAAGAACTCAGAGAAGCTGGCCATGATCGTTTATTAAACTTAATTAAATCAAGCAAACTTAGGAAAGATGATATTCACATTAATCTTCAGAAAATACTTGATGATAATGATGAAAGTGTTACTGTCCAATGCCATAGAGACTGTGTATCGTCATATACGTCAAAATGCCACATCACTCGGTATTTGAAACGAATTGGCGGCGAATCTCAAGAAACACCACCACCTGTGAAACGTACAAGACGTTCTGACATACAACAGTTTGATTTCTGCGAGCATTGTTTATATTGTGGTGAAACGTGTACACTAAAAACTGATCCAAAAAATCCCAGTCGCGCTAGAAAATCTTTTTTATGTCGCACAGCGGATCGTCCTGGAAGAAAACATTCAAAGATTCCATACTACAAGTGTGTCAGTCTCGAAATGATGGTTGGGCTAGGGAGGTAGAAGTGCGCCGTGGTGGAGCAGTAAGTGATTTACATGCTGCAGATGCCCGATACCACGATGCTTGTAGAAAATCATTCATGGGGCCACGTAATGTAGAATTTGCTACAAAAAAACAGTGTAATACAGGAGAGCCAGCTTTAGATGCAACAATAAAGTATATGGAAAATGAAAATCCAAATTGTGGACATCAGTTGAGTTGCAAAGCTTCTATTTAGCCAATGGGGGAAGCTTAACACGACCAAATCTAATAAGAGAAGTTAGTGATGTGTTTGGTGATGACCTGGGATATATTGAAGGCAGCATTGGGTGGTGTGGCGCGAATGTTGACGGGGAAGAACTTCCCACAAAACGTAATGGCTCTCAGAATGGTAGCTGAAGAAGTGCTGAGAAATGTAGCTCCGGATGCAAACAACTACGATGAGCTGATAAAATGCTTCGAAGATAAGGCCAAGCACAGCAGAACGACTCGACTTTGGCTTGACTGGTATTCATCATGATGCTCTTTGTCCGAGCTGAACGAGAGGCGGAATGGGGCCTGCACCTCTCCGCTGTTGCCACTATGATGCCATATTTCTTCGCTGCTGGTCATATAAATTATGCTAGATATGGCTTGTATTACTTGCGGTCAATGGAAAGTCTTCCTGGAGATGTTCAGTCCAGGTTTCTTGCAGGTGAACATGTGATGCGCCATCATGCCGGATTGTGGAATGGCCTCTGGTCTGATATGTTTATCGATACGGTCATGGCCCTGGGGGTATTATTGGCATCACACTGAAGGAGTCTGCTTTAAAGTGTTGGGCGCTTAGTCTGCACATCTGTAGCCGCCTTCTCCAAGACATCAAACGGATGAGAGATGTTGATGAAGAAACCGCTCATGTCAGTACACATAAAGAAGAATCATCGCTCGCATCAAATCTGATAGTGTTGACAGGAAGAACATCCGTCAGAAGTTGGATACATGTATAGATCCTATGGATCCTGAAGAACATAGCACTGGTATTTTAAACATTGTGTCTGGAAGAATCAGTTCGGATGCTGTGAATGCTGATGATGCTGTCAATCTTGGGATGCGACAAATGGTTGATTATGAAAATACATGGCCGGAGGGTTTCAATAACACATTGTCCAACAAGGTCGTGACTATGGCTGACAACAAAAAGTGTGTGAAATGTGGTGCAGATACTATCTATGACACAGAATTGATCTATGGACGAGTTATGGGTTTACTGTCATCAAGATCAATGGACTTGAAGGATATACTCAACCATGAACTTGCACCAGTGCCTAATTCAATGTTTGATGGCAATGGTAATATGAGGATAGCCACTTCCAAATCAACATTGAAGAGGAAGCTACAAGTCACCCTGTCAGCTAGAACATCATTGAACCCAGACACCATTGTGATTGATGATTGCGCAGTTCTTTGGCGTATCCATTGGCCGTCAAATGGTAGTCAAAGATTTCGTCAATAGCTTCTGGCGATATGTATCATTACACATGCATTCCAGCGATGTATACCTGATATTTGATCGATACCATCCATACAGCATCAAGAGCGTTACAAGAATCCGGCCTGCCAGTAGTCACAAGCCAATTGCTCATAAACTGACCACCACTACACCACTCACAGCTCAGCAAATTATACTCACCAACGTGGAAAATAAGATCCAGTTAATGAACATCATCTGTGAAGATCTCAAATGTAGAGCCATAGGTCTACAAGGAGTGAAGAAAAAGTTGGTGATCACAGGCTCATCAGAGATCCCCGTTGAGATACATCACAGCGTAGTAGTTGACCGAGTGGATTTGCGAACCAGCCACGAGAAAGCCGATGTAATAATCCCCCAACAAGTCGTTAATGCTAACACCGAGGGCGCCAAGTGCATAAAGGTCATTTGTGACAGACAGAACTCTGGTGGACATCGGTGCTACAACACAGAAAAACATGGCAATAATTCCGAGTTTGTTGGGAGCGCATGCACTGTCAGGCTGCGACACAGTCGCCAGACTAAGTGGGATTGGAAAAATAAAAGTGGTCAAGCAGTTGGAGAAGGGATTGCGCCTTGACTTTCTTGGAAACATCGATGCAGATATGGATGATGTTAAATGTTGAAGCAACATCATTCATCGCCGCGTGTTACGGAAAACCAAACAATAGCATGTCCAGTGTAAGGTATGAGGTCTGGTTGTCAAAAATGGGGAAAAAGAACATCAGGAAGATGCCAAAACTCCAGTCATTGCCGCCACAATTTCAAGCGTATGCGGACAAAATAATATAATGAAATTATTTAGTGTTTTCCAAAATATATTCTATAACTGGTTACAATTGCAAAACGATCAGATATTTTCTCAAATAATACAGTCAATCTCACTGGTAGAGGATGAGAATCAAGAAGAATATAATTATTATATTCGTAAATTCTCTTCAAGCACATGTTTAAGGATATATATTGTGAAAAGAAAAAAATAGTCGTTTCCATTAACCTACCCACAACTAGTTTAAATTGCTGACCATATATCTTTTTATAAAAAAAATAAAAAAAATGTTTGTTTGTATTAACTAATTAAATATTTTAAATACATGTAGAACAATTACGCGTATAGCAAATCCCAACTTAGGCATACAAAGATAATGTTGTAGAGTAGTTTGGTAAATGCTGTATTGGGGAGTACATACATGTCCAGACACATACTAGCCGTAACTCTTGCGCAACACTTTTTGCAAAACAATTGCCTAGGGTCAGCTGCTTTTCATACAGACGTACCTTGAGCAATTTGTCAATTTTGTTAATGCTGCTTTTCTTCCGCTGGTCCATCTTGTAGATGGTGTTTTCTTTGTTGTCAATCATGAACAGACCAAATGCCATCTCCTAGTAATGAAATTGTAAAATGTCTCATCAAAGCATTATTTAGGTAAATTATATTTTACCATTTAATGCATTTTTAATTTTAAATGCTAAGATCATACATGTGGGACTTAAGACAATGGAGCCCTAAGTAAAGTAGAATAAGTTTGGAGCCTGACTCAAGGTCACAAGCTTAGGTCTACATGGCTGCATCTAGAATCCGAAACAAGCATGCCAACTGTCGGACCACTGCGCCCCAAATTACATGTATCAAGATGACAGATATGATGTGTTACATGAAGATCTCTGATGCTGATACACTGTGCAGGTACACAATTTGTCTGTTAGAAATGAAATGGGGTAATATACAGTAAAAGGAAAAAGAAACTGGACACAGGAATTTCCGCTATATATTGTATATACTGCACACTTAATTCCATATATATTCCAAGGAAATCCCAAGATGTTTTGTAAAAAAAGAAGTTGCAGTTAGTTAGAGAAAGGACACACCACAACTGTGATGTTGTAAATGTTGAAGTTCCTCTTTGCATCCCAAGTTTGCGCCAAAAGCATACTCTGTCAATAATGAAACTTTGCAGGAATACTATTTGCTGTGTTACGTGTTGTTTTAGTCTTTTTTCTGAAAGGAAAGATCTTGCGTAGCCATGTACTATTCAATTAACAGCAGCATATTGTACGTACAATATATAGCGGAAATTCCCGTGTCGTGTTTGTTTTCCCTTTCAGTATATGTACGTCCTGTACACGCATCATACTGGGTTTACTGGGACAGCACCCGCTGTGGGAGCTGACAACAAAGATGAAGTTTCCCATAAGACATACCTCCGCCAGGGAGCGAACTCAGGCAAAGCAGAAAGCTGTTGTCTAAACCCTTATCCACTGAGCTAGCAAGAACTCTTGGAGTGTTAGAAGGTAGAAAATATATAAAAATTCAGTTTAATGTGGTGATATAATAAATTATAAAAAAATCTGTTTACGTTTGCTTATTGTCTAAAAAATACATAGAGAATTTTAACAGAGCGTCTCCGTGGCCGAATGGTTAATGACGTTGCATTGTAAACCTTCGCCTCTCACCGCCGCGGGATCGAATCCCAATGGGAGTTCGACTTGTGAGGAAGTGTCGATTTTTATGGATGGCGGGAGGTGTACAATACTGGTTCTACCCAGGAAAAATGGGTGGTCTGCCTCCACCACAAAAAATCAACCATCATATATAACCTTGCAGGTGTTGTAAATGACGTAAAACACCATACAAACAACAAGAGGTCGGTTTTTTTAAAATCTATTTTCAGCCATGGTGGCCATCTTGAATTTCTAGGATCAACTAAACATCAAGAGCAACATTTATGTTAAGTTTCATGAAAATCCTTCAAGCAGTTTTAGAGAAGTAGTCGCTGCAATTTTTTACTATATAACTATGTAACCCTTCGGCCAGTAGAGCTAAAAATGAAGGCCCTATCGCGTTGAGAGGCAAATTTGGTAAAGATCAAATAATAAATGAAAGTGCTAGTGTTCACACGGCAGAAAATGGCATTTTTTAGCAAAAACAAGGGCCATAATTCCGATGTAAATTGTCTGTTCTGGCTGGTTTTCTAGCTCGTACAAGATTCCATTGTTATTAACAATCTGTGCAAGTTTGGTAAACATTGATTAATAAATGAAAGTGCTAGAGTGTTCAAAAGGCAGAAAATGGGATTTTTCAGCAAAACAAAGGCCATAACTCTGGTGTTACTGATCCGATCTGGTCGGTTTTCAAACTCGTCCGAGCTCTCATTGATATAAAAACTTTAGCCAAGTTTGGTTAAAATCGCATGAAAAACGAAGGGCTAGAGTGTTCACAAGGCAAACGTTAACGGACAGTAGAGCTGATGATATTCATCAAGGACCAATATTAGGTCATGCTGATTATTTTAGTAAAGGTATCCATATCAGTATCACTTATAGTTTTGGAGAAGTCGCTACAGCTTCTATTTTTAGCTTTGACATCAATCTTGGATTTCACATCAACTGAATTTTTCCTGATTGGCAACATTCCTATAAAGTTTCATAAAAAAACATTAAGTAGTTTCAGAGGAGTAGTCGCCACAACAGTTTCCTATATACTCTATGTAAACACAGATGGCCACTGGTGGCCATGTTTGTTAAATCAAAATGATTTTCGTCAAGGACCAACGTTGTCAAGGTACAAAATCAGTACCACTTAATAGTTTCGAAGTAGTCGCTACAAACCTCTTAAAAATCTTATTATTAGCTTTGGTGGCCATCTTGTACTTCACATCAACCTGAATTTTTGTTAGGATTAACTAGACCTTATGGGCAATATTCCTTTAAAGTTTCATGAAAACCCATCCAGTACTTTCAGAAGAGAATTGCACAAAAAAAGTTTACGGACAGACCGACGGACAGTAGAGCTAAAAATAGAAAACATGAGTCAGCAGTTTTATTTTAAATGGTTTGCGAATAATCGAACAGCACACATATGGAGTTAATGGTGAGTTTTTATTGACCGTCAGTATATTTATTACAACAACACAGTGAAACATTTATATATTTATTACAACAACACAGTGAAACATTTATATATTTATCACAACAACACAGTGGAAAATGTATATATTTATTACAACAACACAGTGGAATAACAACACAGTGAAACATTTATATATTTATTACAACAACACAGTGAAACATTTATATATTTGTCACAACAACACAGTGGAAAATGTATATATTTATTACAACAACACAGTGGAATAACAACATAGTGAAACATTTATATATTTATTACAACACAGTGGAACATTTATATTTTTATTACAACAACACAGTGGAACATTTATATAATATATTAGAACAATCACAATCCCGAAACAGTACTTTAATTGTTGACCGCTCCGCATCATAATCGGATAAGTCAGAATTGTTTCACGGGCATGTCTGGGAATTTTACGTGGGGTTTTACAGAGAGGTATAATAAAAAATAAATATTCCCTATATAAAGTGTTTTTCAGAGAAAGTTTTGACTGCAAGTATACAGGAATTTTTTAAGCTGGTACATAAAAATCTTGTAAATAATTATTTAATTTTAATTCAAGTTCATTTATCTCCCGATAGCGTCAAGATGCGCCAAGAAAATAGGCTGGGCATCTACTTACAGATAAAAATCTAGTGAACATGATTGTGGAAATAAAATATGCAATTAAATTATGCCTATTACAGAAAAAAATATATGGCATAAATTTCAGGGTTGCCAGAATATCAGCCAAATAAAATTCCATCTTTTCCCGGACCAAATGTCATTTTGCACCCGACCAATTTGATGCAATGTAGTATTAACGGCCTCCTCCTCCCCTACGGCGTCCATTCCACCCATTTTGCTCTGGTTTTAAATTCAAACATTTTACATCTGTATATTATTTTTAAAATGTGAAACAACTTACAAAACTTTTGTTGTACAGTCACAAAACTTATCATACAAAAGTAATGAATTTAAACAAGTTTCATTAAAAAAAAAGAAGACATAAATCCTGCATAAATTTGAATAATGACACTGCATGAAATCTAGTTTAACTCTTGACTTTTCCCTGACTTTTTTAATTTGAAATCTCTAATGTTTCGAAATTCCCTGAAATCCAAGACCTTGGGGGAAAAATATCCCAGAATTTTCAAGCTTGCACAGGCAACACTAAATTGGATATTATGATTAAAGAAGGCATATATAAACTGAGTAAAATAAAAAGTACTCCTTATTTTTTCCCTTCTTATATGGAATGCAAAACAGGAAATAAAACAATGGTGTACATAGAATAATTAGACCACCATTTTTTTTTTTGCAAAGTTTAGTACATAAGAGAGTTATGCCCCTTTTTCTTAAACCATGCATTTTTGGTAAAAACCCATTAAATCGACGAAACAACCTACATTTTCCGAGACAATATTGTCTAAGTTGCTTACCAAAAAAAAAATCAAACAAAAACACAACATAGCAGCTTTTGCTCATCAAATTACCTCCCTTTGAAGTTTCCATAGCATCCATAAAAGGAGTATTGCTTGTTAAAATCTGAAACTGTTTAATAGAATATTTAGTACTCGGTGAAGTGTGCTTACAACATCAAATCTGTTCAATTCAAGTGCTGTTTGAGCTGTCCTACGCCCTCAAAAACTGGCCTATAGGAATACCAACAAAAAAGGGGTATTTTTTATTTTTGCTCATTTAAAATTACCTCTTAATTTATTTATCTAGCGTCATTTTAACTTTAAACCTGCTTGAAAATGATTGAATTAAGTTTTGAGTATATTACTGGTGTAATACAATCACCAGTTAGTAATATGCAAAAACAATTAGCTTTATACTCTTCTTAAAATTAATATTAATGATAGAACAAATGCAAGTTATGTGAAAAGCTAATAGTTTTAAAAGAAAAATCTAGATTGCCCTGTGTCCCTTTTGAGACAGAGTAATATTTAAATACAAATATTTTGAAGGAAAAAAAATAAAAACCACAATCATCTCAATGGGTCTGTAATATGTAACACTGTAAATTAATGTTACGTCTTCTATGCAACATTTACGGTGAACCAGTCCACTAAGGGCTATTCCAATAAACATACACAGGACCCCAGGAAAGCACTTTTGATATTGAACCCCCACCAATAGATGCAAAATTGAGTTTAAAGAACCAAACTTTCAGAAAATAGGGTTCACCCATAGATGTTAAATAAACTGCCTTCCTATCTTAATGGAATAGACCTAAGTGCCATATCACATTTTGATACATTTTTCATTAATAATAATATGAATCTGTCCTACGCCCTCAAAAACTGGCCTATAGGAATACCAACAAAAAGGGGTACTTTTTATTTTTGCTCAGTATATAAAATGGATGTAGAGTTAGTATCACAAAAGATCTTCAGGGAGTTGTTACATTCGTTTCAACACAAGGCTTATCATGTTGGATATTAAAGGGACAGACGGTAATCTTGGAAGTTTTTAAAAAGCATTTTTGTCGAATTAAAGAGTTATCAACTCATAATTAATTTTATGCATATTCTATCTCGAGTATTTAAAGTATCCGTGAATAAACCTATACTTTTAATTGGCACATATACATTATTTTATGACTGAACACCTGGATAGGGTTTGGATAAAAAATTGTGTGCCATTATTTGGCAGATTAGTGCTTTTAAAATATTACTAAACTAAAATTATTTTTTTATACACTTTTCCTCAAATGTGAACACCAGTCATTATTCTATTTTTTTTTAACTTTAATAGTAACATAAATTGTTCAGTTGAAAACATGACAAATCCAGAATGCCATCGCTGTTCATAGAAGGCGGGTGAAGATACTGCTGTCCATGTCTACATATATCCGCGCTGTGATACGCTGCAGGAACAAGCTGCTCGTAGCTGTGACTGAAATATTCCATAACAAAATCATAACAAAATATGAGAAGAAACAAGAGCTGTCGGAGAACAGCGCAGCTCGACTATTCGATTTTTCAGAGAATAATAAATTATATAGCTAGTATATACCATCAGAAAACAAGCTTAAAACAATGTGGGGTGGGGTTGGGAGGGCAACATAGCTATGTGTAGAATTGACCAAAACTACACAGAAATATGTAAAAAAATAAATAAAAAATATATTGAGTTTTGAGTGGGGTGGGAGGGTGGGGAGAGGCTGGGGTGGGTGGGGTGGGGAGTGGGGTGATGAGGGCAACATATATGTGTAAGAAGCTATGTAAGAATTCACCAAAACAACACAAAAATATGTAAAAAAATATATATTTAAAAATCGAGTTTTGAGTGGTGGGATGGGGTAGAGGCGGGGTGTGGGGAGGGCAACATATATGTGTAAGAAGCTAGGTAAAATTGACCAAAACAACACAGAAATATGGTAAAACCAAATAAAAATAAAATATTTCGAGTGGGGTGGGCGTGGGGGGACGGAGTGGGGGCAAGATAGCTATGTGTAAGAATTGACAAAAACAACACAGAAATGTTAAAAAAAATATAATAATAATAAATAACTCGAGTTTTGAGTGGGGTGGAGGGGGGAGAGGCAGGGAGTGGGGTGGAGTGGGCAACATATATGT